>CM052131.1:14729739-14804782 GCA_028454255.1 Halictus ligatus
ATTATTATTCGCATTTTTATAATTTTTTAACACTATTAATACGCATCCATTTTGAATATATTTTGTAACTGAGTTTGAAAAAGAAATTAAATTGAAATTTACAATAATTTTTTTGTTGATGACATGTCATCCTGTATAAACATAGTGTCCGACTCAAGTGCTAAAACTATTATTATTCATATTGGGCGAATGAAAAATTTCCGGTACAGCATCTTTGCGCAGTCTACTCGGCGCGTAAAAAAATGATTAGAAAAATGTTGACTGCACACATATTGATTTTGTAATTTTTTATCAGACATTTCCACCCAATCATCTAAACCACAGTTTATCAGCCACGTTATGCACCTATCACTATCTCTCGTTGAAAATGAATGAAAAGAAATATTGTTCGTTGTAGTACGGTTTGTTAAATCACAAAAGGGATAAGCAGACTTTTTATAGTGAGTTTTCCGTTCATTCTGCTTCATTGTATCCGAGAAATAGGATAGAAAAGTGATTAGATAGAAAATAAGCAGAGTACGGAATACTAGCTTTCTATAATAGTAAATGCGATATTTACTAAGCACATGCAATATAAAATAATATATATGTATGTATATGATTTACTTGAATATAAGCTTCCCCACGTAGAAACGTCTTCTTCGGTGCACTCGTGTAACAGGCGTAACGAAATTAAAAGGACACAACGTTATGTTGTTTCATTCGTCATTTATAGAATCTCCGACATGAGATTTAAAATTCTATCAGCAACAGCGCCTTTGTAGAATAATGGTTCCACAATACAAGTTCTGGCTGATACAGTAGGATGTGACACGGAATGGTAAGGGGGCTCCAGAGCCCCGCAGACGTGAGACAAAAAAGTACATTGGGTGATTTGTCTACTCCTGTACCTCGTCTGTGGTTGGGTGATTGGTCTACTCCTGTACCTCGTCTGTGACCTTGCATTGAATCGAGTTATCAATCATTACCATCTGCAAAATGAGTTTCATTTTAATTAGACAGGGGGCGCACGGAGTAAAAGTAAGTCTATGTTTCTAGCGACGCTATTGTGTGGCGGCGTATTTGATCACGTGACGTATCTGTTATTGGTCCATTCTCTGCTAGACAGTACCCTCATATGACAAAACAGAACAAAAATCTTTGATCATTTTGTCATTAGTTTAAGTAAAACTGCGCGTTGAAATGGCACATTTTCCTTGACGAATTAGCCATTATTATCTAAAGAAACAATCACGATTATTAATTTTTTAATGTATACTGTACCATTTCCGCAGAGATAGCGTGGTATTGCTGCATTTGCATATTGCTCTAAACTCTAATGCTAATTGTAAGTTGAAGAAGGAATCGGTAGAGAAGCGATGACAAATGCCCCTACTTGAAACTGTTCGAATATTGTCTCAAGAAGGAATCAGAAATGTATGTTTTTGTTCTTAGATATTTTCTCTATTTCAATCTGTTAAATTTGATAAATCTTCGAATTAAGACGTAACTCGTTAGAGAGGATGTACGAATGCTACATCACGCGTGAAAAAATGTTTGTTTACGTACGTCAGGCATCGTGGCAACAAGCTTCTGACCTTTGTCCAGTAGTTCGCACACATTTTGAAATATCTAGATTTTTTCTTCGACATGAATATATTTGGATCGGGTACGATAATTGATTTATAATTGGAGCTAATATAGCCCAAATTGCCAACTCCTAGTTTTTCTCTTTGAACATTTCTTTAAATTATTTAATCGATTTTTATATAAGTTATTCAATAATTACCTAGAAGAACAGACATCTGACGATCTTAGTAATTGTAACACAAAAATTAGTCGTAAGTTCATTATTATTTTTAATTTCGCTATAACTGATTCTTTAGCAACGATCAAAATCGGCTCTTAATTAGCTCGAACGATTCGTGTATGCCTGAACTGCTTCGCCAAACCGGATCTCGGCTATACAATAAAGAGTAGTGTTGGGTTTCGAGCGAAAGGGACACGGGGAATGCAAAAAAGGCACTGAATCGAACCACGGGTTGCCTCGTCTTCCCCATTCAGCGGGTTAATTCGTCCTCCCTTGGTGTAGCAATATTTATGCATCGTAGTGTAAGTGACCCCACGCAATAGCGTTTCAGTATGTTGTTCAACCAGCCCATACACGTTGTGATTTATATTACGACGAATCGCAACCAGTCTAACAGAATTATATGTTCTCAAAAAAAAAAAATTAAACAAACTTCTAAAGAAGTCTACTAAATCGTATCACAAAAGAGTATAAGACATATTATGTTTCTTATCCTAATATCATTTTATTAATATTACGTATGCTTTTCGGTAACGAAGCGTATCAAAAGAGTATAAGACATATTTTGTTTCTTATCCTAATCATTTGTTATCCTAGACATTTTATTAAATTGAACACTTAATTTTTCAAGGTTGTAAGCGGTCTTTTCCGAGCTGTTTCGAGCCCTACCCTCGGCACCGAATTCCCAAAGGTGTTGTTATCCGAGCTTACCTGCAGTCGCAGGTAAAAGATGCACGTGATACATAAGCCGGACCGGACGAGAAGCCGGTAAACATCGGAAGAAACCTCCGGCATTCAGGATCTTTAAAGCAAATGAAATCGAAGATCAGGATAGTTTCGGCTGGCAATTAATCGAACCACGGGCAACGAAGCAACAATAAATATGGTATTCGTTGAATGTAGTGCAAGAATCACGATCGGCAATCGTTGTAAGAGGGTCGTTTTCGTGTTTATCTTATCAGCGGATGACCCGTGACCCCATACAAACACGAAAAGGCAACGGAGACCTTTGGCACCACCGATCTTCTCCCCCTTTCGGAGAGGAGCGCTCCCGTTTGATTCGGTGTCGTTATCCATTCGGTCGGCGAGCTCAGTCACGGCAGGAAGCACTTACTTAAACGGATACACCGCGTACACAGGCCGCTTCCCATCGAGTGGGCCAACCGTTTCGCTTTCGCTTACGCCTAGGCATCGCTTCTGTTTCTCACCCCAACCGCCTGGCCAACCAGTTCGATCTTTCCGCTCGGACAGCGATCTCCGAGCTGTGCTTCGAGGCGCTGGCCACTTCTACGGACACTCAGCGAACGGTACGAACGACTCGGCGAACGCTCCTCGTGATCGGTATCATATTTTTCGCTGTGTTCACCCTTTTTTTCCCTGTCGTGTGCATATGTGCGCGAAACTGACGGCTCCTCCTGGTGTACCGGTATAGTGATTTCACTCTTGACTCAATTTGTTGATCGAGGAGAATTCGATCGCTCGGCTAGTCATCAATGATTAATACACTTATTCGTTTGACCCTGTTGTGGTTCCCGATAAAACTACTAGCAATCGGTGATACAAAAAATGGGGGTAGAACACATCAGGGTTGATTCAGTTTGTCTCGCGCGTACAGCGATATTGTATCGTGTTGAAATCTCGTTAGAGTAACTCCCTCCCTCCCCCCGTTCCCCCCGGTGTCAATTACGGGAACATCCTTTGCGTGATCGAAGAGTCGCTCGAGAGTCAAAGAGGGAAGAGAGTTGCTCGCATGGGAGGTGTGAGAAACGAGGAGCGCGTGTACGATTTGCTTTTGCGTTGCAGCGCGACGACGATGGAATAGTGGAAGAGCGGTGACGCGCGCACGAGGGGATGAAGAGTGCATCGGGACAGGAGTAAGGACCTTGACTTCGGTGATCAACAGAAAGAGAAACAAGATATGGATCTGCGCGGAGATGGATCGTGGAGACGCGCGGCGATCTTTCTCGCCGCGATCTGCGTCGCGATCGGCTCGGTGCAGTCAGGTGAGGATTCGCTGCGCCCGTGCGGAGCCGTTTACTTGCACGAGCTCGTTGGCAAGTTATCGGCCAAAATTTGCAACATTCAGCTTGGTTCTCGGTTATCTCTCGCACGCGTTATTCGGCACGCTGCTTTCCGAGAATCTGCTCCGAGCGCAGAATCCGCGCGCATCGGCCTCGCTATCGGCGACGCGTAACACCCATTCATAATACCGATTTCTCGGAAGCGGCTATTTTTCTGTTTCCTTCAGCGAAACGTCGCTTATCTTGTTTCAGAATTCACCAAGGATCCGACTTCCTGCAGCCGGACAACATGCAAGGGTAAGAGGTCGAGCTTTTAGATCTTTCTTTCGAAATCCGATCGTTCCTAGAGATCTACAAACGTTACTTGCATTATTAGATTGCGGGTCTTTATGCAATACAATTCTCTACCTCGATTGCAACGAACTGTAACAATATAAAAATTTATTTACTAAAGTCTGACTGCTTAGTCAGTTTAGTAAAGTTTATTTATTAAAGTCTATAATTCATGGCCAAAGACTTGTCAGTAAATCCTGGAACAGCAATAGCAATTTCACTTGGGAACCAATAAGTCACCCTCAACAATGTCATCTAATCATTTCGTTTGGGATTGTAATGTGAAAGAAGATTTCTAAACTTCCTTTTGGTACAACACAATTACTGAAAATTCTAATATAATACTTTCGTTGGGTGCTACGTTAATAGGTTCAACCGGTTGAAAACAGTAGAACAGTAATTTTTGCGTAGTAGTTTTCGACATAAATGCATAACATTCGCAGTCTACTTGTTTAATTTGATCGTCCAAACGATTTTGCGAGTTATTTATGACGCGACGCGTGTCCACAGTGCCAGTGAGCAGAAAGTTCAAGTACGAGGAGGGCGTACTGTACAAGTACAAATATTCGGTGAACGTGAGCACGAATCTGGGTGGCGAGGAGTCTGGTTCCCTGAAGGAGTCGACCTTGTTCCTGGACGCGTATCTGGTGATGCAATTCACGAGCCCCTGCGAGGGCAGCATAAAGTTTTATGACGCGAAGCTGAAGCACGATGCGAGAATCAGCGTCGCGGACAACGAGTTCAACGAGAACCTGGCTATGTACAACCTGAGGTTCGCGTTCGACGATGGAAAAGTCAACGAGCTGTGCCCTCACGAAGGGGAGCCCGTGTGGGCGTTGAACCTGAAGAGGGGGGTCTTGTCGATGCTGCAGAACAACATGCAGAGGTTCGATGTTGATCACCGTGTGGACGAGCTGGACGTGAACGGCATCTGCGAGACGACCTACCGTCTACACGAGGCCAGACGCACCAGCCTAGTCGTTAAGAAGTCGAAGAACCTGTCGAGCTGTCTGTACGGCTCGAAACACTTCTCCGTGTTACAGTCGAACGTCTACAGGTAGACAAATTGCCCTAGAAATTGTTTGAAACGCCAATAAGGTTCCAATACACTAGCAAACAACCTGCAACATTATTTTGCGAGAGCGAAAGTTGAACTCGGTTGCGACAGTTTCTCTCGGAGAGCGAAGCAATTTGTGGACAGTATTCGTAAACAAGAGTACACGATTCTGCAAGTTTCTTCCGACAAAAATGTCGCAAGTTACACGCTAGAGTATTCGCACGCTCACGTACTGAACCGAATTCCTGAATTTATATTTGCAGGAGTCCAAGATCCGGTCCCTCGAAGCATCCTCTTTTGGAGTCGCGCAGCGACTGCGAGCTGACCGTGGACCACAATGTCTACGATGAGGTAGTGTGCAAGGACGTGCACCGGTTGCAGCCGCTCTCGAGCGGAAATACGGGTGCCAGAACGGAATCGACGGCAGTGCTGAGGCTCGTCAAGGAGACGAGAGACGAAGAGACGAACGAATACGGCAGGAGTAACGAGAACGAAGATGACGACGACGCCGACAGGACGCTGGACCATATCAAGAGGACCACCCTTATCTACGACTACATGGGAACCACTGAGAGGGCGAACTGGAAGCTCAGAACGCCCAGGAGTCTCTTAAAGGCGATGTGCAAGTGGGGGGTAGCTTCCGACGAGCCGCAGCAAGGATTCTCCGAGACGTTTGCCGCGTTTATTCATTTCCAGCGAGTTTTCGACGACTACCCGTCGCTCTCGCAATTGTTCAGCAGGGCCAACATCTACTGCAAGACCGGAAAGTGAGTTTGAAAGGGGATCGATTGATTTACGATCTATTCGGGACCGTTCGAAGTCGACGGAGTCTCGTATACCCATTGTAGTAATAGGGAGACTCCTCGGCTTGCTTTCCCGCGATTAGGTGACCATTGCAGTCGCCGTATCTGATCGGTCCGGTTGCAGCTACCTGCTGTCTAACCATCAGACAATCTAAAGTGGAAATTTGCCGAGTCTACGCTTTAGCTATTCATTTTCTTTTGTTCTCAATAGGTTATTTATTTATCGCGTTCTCGACGATTTCGCAGGAAGCATATCATCGACGCTCTGCCGTTCATCGGCAACAATGCTGCCGTGAACTTGATGATAGATTTGATCACGCACAAACACGTTGATCAGGCCACCGTGGACAGTTGGGTGACCGCGTTCGCGCTAATACCACGACCAGACCTGAAGACGATCAAGGCTCTCTCGCACCTATACTTCCAACGACACATTCCGGATGGCCAGTTCATGTTGACCTTCTCGGCGACCGTTCACACTTTCTGCGCGAACCATGGAGCCGAGTGCGGTAACGCCGAGCCCGTGGCCAAGTTCCTCTCGCACCTGGAGCAGAAGATCGAGATCGGCTGCGAGCCCCGGGAACATTCTGACTCCAC
Organism: Halictus ligatus; assembly: GCA_028454255.1. NCBI lineage: Eukaryota > Metazoa > Arthropoda > Insecta > Hymenoptera > Halictidae > Halictus > Halictus ligatus. The sequence continues at coordinate 14,736,340 of CM052131.1, forward strand.
GATCACGGAAGTACGTGGATCGAGCATGTGACGAGGGAACATATTACACAAGCCGATTTTTACACAGATTTTCACTAGAGATGTGCGAGAACTCGAAAATGTCGGGTACCCGATATACAGGGTGTTTGACTGCAGGTGGGAGTAAATTTATGGGGTGATTCTTCAAGACAATATGAGAAGAAAATGAAGAATAGAAAAATTACCATTTCGGCTTCATTTTTCAGTTATTGTCGATTAAAAATCCGCCTGACATGCGGCAACCTGACTAACAGAGGTGTACGTTACTTAAGTCACACAGGCACGCATCAAAGGTGGTTCTCGCTCGTATAGTTAGACTTTGACATCACGCACTTTAGCAAATAATTCGGCTAGAACCGAAAGTGCATGTGGAATGACCCAATCGGACGGTTTACAGCCACATTTCTGTCGAATTCCTGGTGATTTTTTGTGATGCACTTGATCTCTTCCTGGATCTGCCTCTATAACGTACGCAACGTACATCTCTGTTGGCAGGGTTGCCGCATTTCAGGCGGATGTTGAATCGTTGATAACTAAAAAATGAAGCCGAAATCACAATTGTTTATGCTTCATTTTCGTCTTATATTGTCACGGAGAACCACCCCCTTAAATTTTCTCCCACCTACAATCCAACACCCTGCATCCCAGAACCCTGAAATTTTCGAAAGTCCGTCCCGACCCGACTTTCCAGGTTCTCGAGCACCTCTAATTTTCACGCTAGCATTTTCACGCTATTATACCTCCTCTAACAAATTAAAAAGCAACTAAGGAACTGTAAATACGTTCCCTGCGAGTGTACGAAATGTCCGCCGTTCATATTACGAACGCGTTATCGACGATTCTCAATTTCATTTCAGACAATGAAAGCGTTGAAGGCGATAGGAAATATGGGCTTGGAAACGGAAAGTCTGCGGGGAAAACTGAAGCGGTGCATAGACGACGCGAGCGGATTCGTGCCGAAGGAAGTACGCGTTGCAGCTGTCGATGCTCATCGCAGGATGCCGTCCTGCGAGCAAACGCGCGATCTCTTCTTTTTGAACTACTACCGGAACTTCACCTTGAACACGGAGATACGTATCGCGTCGTATCTGCAGGTGATGCGTTGTCCCGACTACAACGTTATCAAAACCATCAAGCATACCTTGAAGATGGAAGAAGTGAATCAAGGTGTCGTAATCTTGACCCGTGATGTCAACGCGTTAACCGAGCTTTCTTCTAAATTTTATAACATTGAATCTTATTGTTACATTTACAGTGGGATCCTATGTCTGGAGCCATCTGACGAATCTCTACAATTCCGCATCGCCGACGAACGTCGAGATTCAGAGCTTGCTGACTGACAGGGACCTAGGAGACAAGTTCAACAGCGACAAAAGAAAGTTCTCGCGCAACTATGACGGTTCGTTCTTCTCCGAGGAGTACAACGTGGGCGCGAACTATCAAGGGAACCTGATCTTCGCCCCAGAATCGTACATACCTCGTACGGCGACCTTTAATCTGACGTTCGACGTGTTCAGCGAGTCCGTGAACGCCTTCGAGATCACGACCAGATTCGAAGGCCTCGAGTACTATGCGGAAAGGTTCTTCGGGCCGGAAGGACCGTACAGCAATGAGAAAGTGTCGGGATTCTTTAAGACTTTGCTGAGAAGCTTCAGAGAGGCGCCGGAACAAGAGGACTACTGGAAACGCGTGAAACGATTGCCGAACGTGATCGACAACAATTTCGAGAATCCGAGAATCAGCATCAGTTACAAAGTATGCGAGAACGAACCGCGGAGGGTTCGATGTGTTAAATAACGGCATTCTTGTATCGTTCTTTTAGATATTTGGGAACGATCTGGACTACTCGGTCCTCAACGGCGACAAGGAGATCAGAGAAGCCTTGCTGAAGCTGAACCCGTGGGAGAAGTTCAAGCAAATGGCGTCCGGGAAACAGATTCATTTCGAGAACGCGGCGATGTTCTTAGATTCTACCTACGTGGTGCCGCTGGCATCCGGTCTGCCGGTCCGTCTCGATTTCACCGGGTCCGTCGCCTGTAATTTCACGATGTCAGGGTTACTCGACAGCAAGAGGATCGCCTACAACGACATCGAGATCGTCAGCAACATTGGGCCGAGGTGCTGCACGCTCTAGATCATTTTTGAACGTCCTATGCTCGAAATGGTGCTGACAATTTCATCTTTTCACAGCGTGAGCGTGAACGTCGTCGGCAGCATGGCCGTAGATGCGTTCTACACGAGCGCAGGAGTGAAATTACGATCGAACGTCTACTCCTCCGGTGCGATTCAGCTTCACTTGAACGTGAAGGGGTTGCGCACGGTTCAACTGAGCCTGGGTCTGCCGAACAAGAAGATGGAGGTGTTCTCCGTAGGAACGGACATCCTCCTGATATCGGGCAAAGGGGAGAAATACAAGGAAACGCCGTTGGGCGTTTTAATCGTCGACCAGAACGACAATTCCAAGCGAACGAACGTTCCGAGCAACGTGATCGCCAACACCAGTTGCTCCTGGTCCGCTCTCGACAGGCTCGTAGGATTAAAATTATGTGTCGATTATCAGTTGTCAAACGTGACGAAAGACCCCAATGCACCATACTTTGTCCTGGCCGGACCCACGCTCTTCAAGATCTCGTTGATCAAATCCGATCCCACCGCCAAGAACTACCTCTTGGAATACAAGTGGGAGAAAACGGAGGTATCATTGCTTTCTCCATTTTCCAGTCGATTTCCTTGCTAAATTTCAACGTCTTACCAACTGGTGATCATTTTAGAAGCAGAACATCTTCAGGGTCGCATTCGATACGCCCGGTTCGCAGGTGAATAGGGAGTTGAGCGCGACCGTATTTTTCGACACGAAATCCGACTATGTAAGCGTTCTATTGCGATCCGCCGGGAATTCTTTGGTAGCAAAAGGTAACGGAGCTTGGATCTCATAATACTGTTCGTACCTGTTCTCAACGATTCTGCTTCTGCTTCCGTCAGGCACCTACAAAAACACGGAGAACGAGACGTTCATCGATATAGGCTTCGACATAAACGGTACCAAACATCTGGACGCGAGTTTGGGTTACGCGACCAAGAAGTTCAGCTACGGCTACACCTTCAGCCCGGAGATGCACCTGATCGTCAATAACGAACGAATAGCGGCTCTTTCAGGTATAACAAAATCCCATTATACGTATAAACGGAATAGACAAGATCTGTCTATCGTGAATTGATCGCGATGAATTTACAATATCGTTCGATGAAGGTACGATAAGGAACGCGTGGAAGAACGACGTGCTGCAATGCGACGTGGATCTGACCTTCCGGACGAAGAAGGTCTGGAGCAAGCTTGTGGGCTATGTCGTTAAGAGGAACGTTAGTCTGGACAGCGACTTTAAGCTGGACTATCAGCTGCAGAAGATGCCGAAGAAAGAGACTCTGCAGTTCGAGATATCCCTGGCGAACCGCTCCTCGAAGACCTTGACGCACAAGACGGCCGACATGAAGCTTCACTCCACGGCGTACCCTCAATTAAACACCATGGTGACTGCCTGGTACCAGCAGGCCCTCGGTCATTTGGAGCTGCACGCCGAAGTCAACTCGAAACCGCACCTGATGGACGAACGGCACAAGCTCACGGCGAAGCTGATCCTTTCCTACTCGAAAATGTACTTCCAAAATCAGGACACGAAAGTCAACGCGCTGATCGCCATAACCAAACCCATACAGAACCTGGATATCAAACTGGGCATCGAGCACAATGCCATGGGGCCCGAGTCGAGGACCGTCTTGCTGATCGGATATGCTCCAGGTTAGACGGTCGTTGTCTTTTTTTTTTTGGTTCTTATTTCAATGTAATGTGAATGTAAAATAATCGATTGTGGTGTATCTAGGAAAGGAGATCGTTCTGACCGTGAACCTGCTAAGGCCACGGGGTCTGATGTTCGTGATGGAGGGACACGCGAACCTGTCGATCCCGAACTACAAGGCGATGCTTCTCGACATGCGAGTTACGGAGAGGTCGGACCGTATCTACGAAATCGATTTTAGCGAGACCTCGTTCACCGGGTACAATGTCACCGCGAGAGGTACCTATTCGGATCGATCGCTGGGTTCGACGGTCATCAACCACAGTCTGAAGCTGATGCTGAAGTCACCGACGTTCGTCAGCGATGTCCTCTTGTACTGCAAATTATACCGCAATTACAACAACTTGAACGTTAGCGTATTCGTGGAACAGGTGGACCGCGACAAATACGGGTTCATACTGACTCACTCGGTGATGTCGCCGTCGAATAATTTCGTTTCGTATATCGAGGGCAGGTATGCTAGCTACGACTTATTCGCGCTGTTTCGCGCGTTAGATATAATATGAGACCAATGCCTGGATAGAACACCTCCGGCTCACCAAACGTTTCTAACAGGTACAAGAGTAACGTGTATTCGGTGATGACGAGCGTCGATCCAGAAAAGGAGATCCGGATGGAGGTGCACTTGGACAAGTGGAGGGACGTTCACCTGGCGCTGACCGGCCTCAGCAAGGAAGGCCATAAGTATTTCGGGGCGGAAGTGAAGTGGGACGCTAACAGAGATCCTGCGATGAAGATCTCCGTGACGTTCGAATTCGATAAAACGATCGTTCCAGCGGTGACGGAGAATCAACTTCCGGAAAGAAATTTGAGCACCGTGCTCATGCTCACTTATCCTGGCCGTTTCATCAGCACCTCTTGCCGTATCGCCGCCAGAGGAGCCTACAACTATATCGTGGACGCTGCGATCGACTGGAACGAGGATAAAAGAATCGGGCTGTACGTTGCTACGGAATACGGTGTCGCAGCGTTGAGCAGATTGATCAAGATCGAGGGCCAGTTTCTCACGCCCTTCGAGAAGTGGAGGAAAACAGCCCTGAGCGCCAAGTAATTACCCTTTCGATTGTTTCGTTATTCTAATCCTCGCTAAATGCTTCGTTCAACTGCTGTGACTGTGTTTATTACAGATACCTGCAGGAGCAAAACAGTCTGAAGCTAAGCGGCAGCGCGCACTGGAAGGACTCGCAGCTTCTGACGGCGGAGTTCGACGGTAGTATCGCGAGGCAGGAGAAGGTGACGGAATGGCGAATGAACTGCGCCGTAACGAGCTCGATTCATTCGATCGCGTGGACCACCGTGAACATCACCCACAAGATCGTCGACTCGCAGGTCGCGGATACTCACCTGCTGATCAAATATAACCCGGACAAGGTGATCGACGCGTGGAGCATCTGGTACTTGGATAAAGAGTCCGACAACGTGTTCAACCTGACCGGGAACCTACATCTCGAGTCTCCGGTGACCAGTTACAAAAAGACGGACCTGAAGTGTCAACTGCAGATCCTGCCGAACTGGAAGTTTTTGGGAATGGGAAGCCTAGATTTGGACAGGAGGACCTACACGACGAGGCTGATCGGCGACGTGCGTCACCTGCGAGAATCTATGGTCCAGTTCAATATCACCACGCCGCTGGAAAAGTTCTCGTTCGTCCGCGGCAGGTTCGGCCTCTCGGAAAGCAACAGGCACGTGGTCGCCGAGATAGTGACGCCGTCAGGCCCCGTGGGGATCGAAGCTTTAGTTCAGTTCCTCACGGCGGAATACGACTGCAACGTGAAGCTGTCGCTCGCCACCACGCTGGAGTTGCTGCAGCGGCTACTGCTGGTGGCTAAACTGAACAACCGCGAGGCCGACTTCAGGGCCGCGTACAACAACATGACCGTCGGGTTCCAGGGCGTCTGGCATTATCGCAACATCACCGACTTCCACTACACCTATCTGCTGTTCAGTCCGGTGCCGGGCTTCGAGGAGATCGGAGTGGTTGCCAAGCTGATCGCAGCGACCACGGAAAAGAACAAGCTGGACCTCGACACCGAGTTCTCGGTAAGGTTGATGGAGGTGAGACTAGGCGTCAGAGCGAAAGCTGGACCGAAGCCTCCTCCGGTTAATATACCCATCAAAGCACCGATCGGCATCGCGAATAACTCGACGACCCAGATAGAGGACCAGGAAGACGAATTGTTCGACGAAGAGGAGGAAGAGGACAATACTCTCTACTGGCACGGCGAGGTTGACACGAACCTGGCAATCATCGAGCCTGTGACCGCCGAGCTGGACATCGACCACGAGGGGCCGTGGTACAAGATCAGTGGAAACCTGCAGTGTTTCGGTAAGAAGATCCTCGTGGATGATCATTTCTATATAGAGGATCTTTTCAACCTGAGAAATGAACTGAGCGTGATAACGCCATTCGCGTTCGCCAACGAGATCGTTTGCCTGAACGCGTTCGTTGTGGACATGGAGAAGCCCAGTTATACCATGCAGCTGGCCTTGAACGTCCGACGCAATGCGACCTGGCACGAAAACGGCGCCACTGTCTACTACGAGTACAGTGAGGGCGACACCGACGACTATCAGATCCACTTCCTCCAGTTGGACATCAAGACACCGTTGGACTTCCTCAAGTTCCTCGCCACGAACACTACATTGGAGGCAAACAGTCGTTACCACAAGACCAAGGTGGCGATACGAGCGCCGAACGCAGTGATCGATGTCTTAAGCATCTTGGAGATCACGCAGACAATGATATACACGGTCCTCGTGACCGAGGTCGACACGCCGATGCTGACACTGCCGAAGACCACGATCACCGGCAGGAGAGACTTCACCCTGAAGAACCAGTACGTCAGGTTGAGCGTGGACATTGCCGCGCCTGTTTCCAAGTCGTTCTCCTCCGAGTTGGACTGGTACGTAACGGAGAACGAGGTCAAAGCTTCGGTGGCGCTGAGGACCTGGCTGGAGGTGCTGAAGAGCCTCGAGGCGGACGTCGATTATGCGAACAGGATTTCCATCAACGACACCGCGTACGTGACGGTTAACGTGAGACACCTGGATAATCGGACGTACAGACTCTCCGGTGATTATAACGGTGGCTCCGTCGAGGCTGAACTCTACACGCCGGAACTGTTGGAACCGCACTTGCTATTCCATGGAAACTTGAAGAAACTCAGCGAAGGCATGCACGAATTGGAGGGGGAGCTGATCAACACCCAGACGAAGGACACGTCTCTGGTGTCGGCCACGTTCGCCACGAAGAAGAAGTTGCCTGGCACAGTGGAGATGGATATGAAAGTGCGGTCGGAATCCGGGAACGAGGTTGCCCTCGTGAAGATGAAGAAGCATGACCTCGGACTGAGACTGGACTGGCAGAGACAGCAGGCGAACGGGTTCGTGGATGTGAATTATCCGAATTTGAAGAGTTGGGACTTCAGAGCGCAGGCGGATCTTCCGAAGGAATCGGGACAGGTGGAGCAGTACGCGGCGAACGTATTCTTCAACATCTTTGTGACGGGGAACACCTCGTTGTACGTTCACGTCGAGACTCCGATCGAGGAACTCAGGGACCTGACTTTGAACGGGAACATGTTTTTGAAGAACGACAGCGGGAGTATCACGACACGCAACCAACTGAACGGGGATAGTTTTTATGCGAGTCTGCAGTGGAAGCTGGTCTTCATGGTGGATATGTTCGGCAGAGTTCTCGGTGGATATCAAATACAGGATCGCGGTACCAAGGATTTAGACGCTAGGCTGTACTTGAAGAACCCGGGAAAATTGTTCAGGAACATCGACGCGGGATTCGGTGTGGACGTCGATCGAGAACGATGGAGGTTCGCGGGTAACGCTACCATTGGATTCCGTAATTTTGAAAACATCGATGGGGTGTTTATCGTTCAGCTACCACCGCCGTACAGTGACGACCATCGGTTTCTGATCAGCTACCATGCGAACGAGGGCTTCACGGATACCTCTTACGTGATCGGATACAACACCGTCAAGGCCAAGACGAGTTACGCGTCCGACGGCAAGGTTCGTATGCGTTTTTATTCTCCGTTCTTCGTGTATCAAGGATCCACGGTGTAAACCCACCATTAAATTACAGATTCGCATGAGCAAACGGAATATCCAAGGTCACCTATATGGATCCTGGGGAATGCTACCTCACCAAACGGTGAACAATCTCTTCAACATCACCTTCGACAACAAACAAATCGAGACGAAATACGCGCTGTATACTCCAAAGTTCCTACAGCAGGATACTCTTGTGTTGGTGTTCAAGTACGACGCGACCTTGGACTCGGAGATACGATTGATACACGCGGATGTGTATTTCCCAGGTACCAAGCACGTAGGTTCGGCGAACGTGTCCTACGAAAGCTTGGTGAACGTCAACGGGACCCTGACCGCTGTTCTACCCGCGGCGAACACCACGGAGATTGGATGCCAATTCATAGTATTCACTACTTTGTAAGCGAATCGAATATAAGACGAGATAACGTTAACGATAAGGTTAACGAAATCAAATCGGTTTCAGGCAACAGAACAAGAGGTACCTGGAGGCGTTCTGGCCGGAGAACACCGCCATCTTTAGTTCCGAGTACACGTATCGCAGCCAGAAGCTGGACTCCGACCTGGACGGTGTGTTGCGCGCGGAAGTGCCTCTGCAAACTCGCCACGTGGCTGAACTGACCTACGGTTACCAGAAGCGACCGCAGGTGACCACTGGTTACTCGGAGATGACGTACAACGGGCAGAAGGTGTTGCAAGGCGGGTACAACTCGAAGAGCGAGTCGAGGGCCGGGTTCGAGAAGGACCGAATTCAAATATCGATCGAGAACTCGCTGAAGCCGATCGGCATCGTCTACGTGAACCAATACGAGTACAGCGCTGGGAACGAGGGCACGAACTACCCGACGGTCGAGTACAAACACGTGAACGTCTACCAGCTCAACAACAAGACAGCGTTTAATGTGGCCGGCGAGTCCCGAATAAAAACCACGCACACCGGCCAGGACATCCACCTGAAGGCGATACACGCGAACAGAACCGTGGAGCTGAAGACGGACTACGAGATCCTGCCGGGCGAATTCATACAAAACTCTTCGCTGAGTTTAGCCGAGGATGTCTGGATATCGTACCAGATCGAGATTGAGAACGGAACTACGTTAGAGATGAGCAACCAGATCATGATCCTGACCGTGTCCTATCCGCAGAGGGAATTCATTCTGAACGGCTCCTACTGGATCGGTAGCCACGACATGAGGACCTTCCTGCAGCTGAACTGGGACCAAGACTCGGAACAGCCCAGGACCGTCGGCGCCATCTTCAACTGGAATGATTTGATGCACCTTCGTATTCCCGAGCCGCAACAGCAGTTCACGTTCGGCCTCTTGCATCCCAGTTTCCCGAGGTCGTTGATCGTGCAGGGCAAGCTGAAGAAGAGAAGCTCCAGAGATCTGTTCAACGCCGAGATCATCGCAGATTATTCGAACGACCCGGGCAAATTGTTCTCGGTGTCCGCGTTGGTCCGCGACCAAAGCAACTTGCCCTCCACCAGAAAGTATATTTACGAAATCATCGGAAAACATTCCAACACCAAGTTCGACTTGAATTTGAAAGGAGTCGTTCGCAAGCACGAGAACGTCCTGTTCGAGACTTTCAACAACGGTAGCTACGTGCGCAGCTATTTGACCCCGGAAACTGGACAGTTGAATGCCTGGTTGGATATCGCTCGGAGAGAGGTGCTGTTCGACAGGAATTACAACGAAGCGAGAAAGTTTCTGAATGTTCGAGTTTATCCGGACAATAGGAAGCTCGTCGTGAACGGCAGTGCTGAGAACACGCCCAATCTTCATGCTACCGGAGATTTCCTCTTCGATACCGACGAAAAGGTGATCAAGATGATGGTGAATTATACTCCCGGTACGTTTGGAGGATTAGGAAATTAGATTGCTGTAAAATTTCCAAAGGTTTTGTTTTTTACAGGGAATGATTAGAATAATGTCCTATTTCAACAGATGCCGTGCAAAGTTTGCGGATGTACGGAAAGATCCCCGACGCCCGCTACGCGGTCTTCAACATTTGGAGGACCTACGAGGACGACTTCTCTATCTCCGACGTGTCTTTCTACTTGAAATTAAACCACTCCAGACTGGTGACTTCGACTCTCCGTTGGAGACCCGATTTGAAAAGCGACATTATTGTAAATTTCGATCGATTGTTTCCGTTGTCTAACATTGTCTCTGTAACTAGTTCTCCTTTAAAACAAGTCTTCTATTTACGTATTGTCTCTATTGTAGAATGGCATTAGGAACTCGGTGATGGATCTGTACAACGGTATAAACGCCGACGTCGATTACTGGAAGCAATACGTGAAGAGCGAGACTGTGAACGTGATCACGGACGTTTGGTACGACGCTCAAGAGGATCTTCAGCAATTCCTCGACGACTGGAAGTGAGTAATATAAATGCTTGGAAAAAGTGCACCAGTTTTTCACTTTCAACCGTTTAACAGCGATCTGAAGGTGCTGAAGGAGGACTTGGACAAGCTGAAGGTATATCTAAACGACTCGTACAACGCGAACGACTTCTACATCAAGGACGTGGTCACAGTCGGTATTTACGTGATCGACGAGCTGTCTCTACGACATCACATCGAGTCCTTGCCGAACATCCTGAACGAGATATGGGCGATAATGGGCGAGTCGGGCGAGGCGATAAGGAACTCGCTGCTCTGGGTAATCAACGCGGTGAAGAACGCGTTGAACAAGGTCTCGGAAATTGTCTCTGCCATCTTGAGAGGCGACTCGATCACCCAAGTAGCGAGCATCATCGAGAAACTGCTCGAGAAGTACGACAAGCTGATAAAGGACTTGCACGTCTCGTTCATCAAGTACATGGAGAACCTTTATGGTAATATCTCGCAGACGATCTCCCAGCAGTGGCGTCGGTTCCTGCTGCTCGTCGAGCCTGTCTTCATCCGCGCGATACATTATTTGGAGACTGTGACGTGGAAGGCGAGCAAAGAGGTCCTCGACTTTCTTTACGACCGTCGTAACGACTTGATCTCGTCCCCCTACTTCGACCGGTTCACCAACTTCACGCAGGACATAGACAAAGTCTACCGAGACATCAAGGCCAACGACATCGTGACTAACGTGCGAAAATACACCGGCCTGGTGATGCAGTTCCTAAAGGAGAGGTACTTCACGTTCATCCCATTCGGGAAAGAGCTCAAGGACGTCGTCGACGAGATCGTCACCGAGTTAAAGGAACTCCAGAAGCTGCCCTCCATTCACTACGCCATCGAGAAAATGCAGCAGGTGTACGACAGAGCGTACTACCTCTACGACTATCTGGAGGTACGAGCGAAACTGGAGAACGTCGTCCGGCTGATCCACTCGAAGCTCATGGACATCAGCCAGTCGGCTCTACAGGCCGAGAGCCAGTACCGAGAGGCAAAAACCAAGTTCATCTTCGATCCGAACCAGGGACTGATGTGTCTCGAGCAGAAGCTGCCCATGTCTTGGCACGCGTTCAACCAGACCCCGGAGTTCCACGAGATCCCAGAATTCAGAGCCATCTCCGACATGAGGTCGTACTTCATCACCTCCAATGTGACCTTCTGGAGTCTCTACCGATACAAGGCGTACATGGAACCCCTCAATTGGCTGCCACCCTTCAGAGGTAACATTTCGTTCGAATTTAATCGAATAGCCTAAGAGTATCGTAGCGATCGAGTCTATTTTACGCTGACTGTTCCAGCAACGGCGATGATCATCGGCTCGCAGCACTTGGTCACCTTCGATGGTCGACACCTGGACTTTGTAGGTCCCTGCACGTACCTGTTAGCCCGCGACTTCGTTCACGACACGTTTACCATTCTCATCAAGTACAACCTGCAGCCTGATCGAGTCACGCACAAGATCGTTATCCTGATCGGGAAGGCCGCCATCGAGTTGGACATCTTCGACGACGTTAGTACCGTTTTCGTATTAGCTGTTGTTCATTCGTTCGCAATCCGACGATTCGTTTTCCCTTCCAGACTATCCAAATCGTTTCCGAGCGTTCACCAGCCACGCTGATCAACCTCGAGCTTCCCATCGAATTGGAGAACGGTACCACGTTCGTGTACCAAGCGGAGAACATCATCACGGTGGAACGGAAGCACAACCAGCTGCGTCTCGAGTGTAATTTAAAGTTCGACCTGTGCACTCTGGAACTGTCCGGCTGGTACCACGGTAAAACCGCAGGGCTGCTCGGCACGATGAACGACGAGCCTATGGACGACACGACAGCCTCGAACGGCGTGATCGAATCGGACGTGGCGACATTTGCTGGGAGCTGGTCGATCGACGAAGACGCAGTCTGCAAGAGCAGCTCGAACCGAGCTTCGACGAAGAGGCAAAAGAAGGACCGGGAGATCGTGCTATTCTGCGAGGAGTTGCTAGCCAACAGACTCCCATACTCCGAGTTCCTAACTTGCTTCGCCGTTGTAGATCCCGAAGAGTACTTGAAGGCGTGCAGCCTTAGCACGAGTAAAACGGAAGCTTGCACTGTGGCGCTAGGTTATATACAGGACTGCATGTACCGCAACACGTTCCTGAGGATACCGGACGCGTGTACGAGCTGCAAGATGGTGAACGGCAGTCAGGTAGCGGAAGGTCAGTTCAATAGACTCGAAGGCGAGAACGTGCCCATGTCGACCGACGTGGTCTTCATCGTCGAAGGGAAGAGCTGCAATCGAGATATCAAGCAGAACCGTAGCATGGAACAGCTGGTCTCTCAGCTGGGCAAGGAGCTCAGCGACCAAGGTCTCCAGGACACTCGCTGGTCCTTGGTCGTCTTCGGAGCGGATGGCGTGTTCGACCAGCCGAGAAGCGTTGTTTTCGACGGTCAGATCTTTACGAAGAACAAGGCAAGGTTTGTCGACTACTTCGACCATGTTCCGGTCGGCGACGGCAGCCGCGACGTCTTCGCGGCGATCGTGTTCGCCACGAAACTCGTCTTCAGGGCCGGCGTCTCGAAGACTTTCATCCTGATGCCGTGCTCGCACTGCGAGCCGGAGAACCAAACGGTAAATAGAACACGGCAATATACTTTCCTGTTTAACCCCTTGCACTATGATTTATTCTACGTTTATGGAAACGGTCCATAATTCCATGTATACGACGTATTGGTCCAGGGCCGTTGCGAGAGAAACACACCCACACCATAACGCTACCACCTCTTTGTTTAATTCTGGGTAAAACGCATTGTGGTTTCAAATCATCAAGTTTTGATTCGTATGAAAATAGTATTTTTTGCCAATTTTGACTCGTCCAATGTTCGTGAGCTTTAGCAAACGCAAATCGCGTTTTCTGGAACTGATTTCGCGATTTTTGGAACTGAGCATTGGTTTCTTCCGGGGTCTTCGTCCTCTTAAATGGAAATTTTTCAAACGTCTTCTAACAGTTCTAGCACTAATGTTTGTGTCGCTGTTCGTGTTTATTTCAACTGCAATATCACTTGCAGAACGATAGCGGTCCTTTTCACATAAGCGGTGAATCCGACGATCCAGTTTCGCAGTTGTTTTCCGAGGTCTTTCGCTTCCTGATCAATCAGAATATTGACCAGTCTTCAAAAATTTGTACCACACTTGCTTACAAGCAGTTTCTGATTTATTTACAAGACTTGCTATTTTGGAAAATGTCATTTTTTCTTTTCGTAGTCTTCCAATTTGCTCTCTTTCGTTTGGTAGCAAACTCCGAGATTTACCCATACTTTTCTCCCCTGTATATAAACTTCAATCAACGAAAGGTATGCCAGATTCCGATTTCAAAATTTATATAGCAACGTAATAGATATTGCTTGTTAGACAGATCATCTTGAACTAATGTCCGCTACGCACAAACGTTCAGAGGAAACAAACGACTGAAACTTCTACACATTGTTTACATTTGACGATCACAACATTGAGATGAAGGAGATGAAACATATACCTGTCTTACTTTGAAATATCAAACAGAATAGAAAGACAGTACTTGCTTATTACGCGTATCATCGTCTTAAATTTATGTCCGCTATACTGTACATATTTAGCAGATTCTGTTCGAAGTCTTCGTCACGAGTCTGACTCGATATTATAGTACAAAGAGTTAACTTGGCGAGTTTCTTCGCATTCGCGGTGATCGTCGCTAACAAACAGCAATTTCAGCTGGACTTCACGGTGCTCCATGAGGCCCTACTCGAGCACGATGTCACTCTGCATATTCTGATGGACGGCGACTTCGGGTTCGAGAAGGAGAGGCTGAATAAGATATTCTACGGACTGGACGCGACCAAGTCGTACACGAAGAAAGACTCGAGAACGCTGACCGGCGATGTTGACCTGAGGCGGCAAGTGAAGCTCTCGAAGAGCGCGCTAGGATACTGCACCCCTCTGTCTTTGGAGAACAACGGGACCATATTCAGCGGCGACAAATTGCGATTCGACAAGATGGCCTCGATCAAGAAATTCATCAGTGTGTTCTCGAAGAGGGTGGCTCTGACCGCGCTACCGAATCCCTGCCAGAATTGCGAATGCACCGCAGAGAACAACGGGGTCACGCGAATGGAGTGTATACCCTGTATTTATCCTACCCCAGTCACCGTAGATTACGTAAGTTTTCACCGAATGTTTTTGAAGTTATTGAAAAATATATACCGTTGTATTCGCGAGAGTCTATAGTCGAAGTATTAGACGCAAGATGATGCAAATAAGTTAAAAGCATCGTTAATCATTTTTCTTCGCTCGGCAGGATGCGTTCAACGATTCGCTGACATCATTAGAGCCGCTGAGCATCGACTACGAGCAGATCGACATCGACGACAACTGAGACAGCAACGAGAATACAAATTAGATTATAAATCGCCGCCACACATGTCTGTTTTTTTTTTTTTTATTTATTTGACATACTATACCAAAAAATGTATCGACGGGAACGGAGCACTCACCTTTCGATGATAAGTATTTAAGAGACGTATCTTTACGCAGTGTCGCATCGGTAACGTAGAATAATGTGCCATATGTTGTAAGTTTTGATGTAGTTAACATTACATTACTTGTAAAATAGTATCCTGTTAGAGTTTTATTTAAAAACGATCCGAGACGAGTACGGGTGTACATGCATGGGTGAGATAGTACCAGTCTCTTTTTATTAATTAACGACGCATCCTCTCGCTCTTTTCTTTCAATCTTGTACAAATTTTCAATGAAACAATTCCAGTCGACAAATGAGAAAACAAAACGTTTCCCTGAACGAATTTTTATCCAGAAAGAAGCATAACAACATCCAACAGATCGATCTAATCCGTCACACGTAACGAATAACTTATGTTACGAATCGCATTTTTCGCTCCTTTCTTTTTTTTTCATACATCATTTGATTGGTCCTTCTTCGAAACGTGAATTACCGACCGCTATACTTTAGTCCTTTTAACAACGAATAAAATATCGTATCCCGCAACCATACGGCGAGACGGCTACAAAATAACTAAGAATATTTAACATACAGATATTCTGAAAGGTATTTAGAACCTTCTTTCTTTCCTTGTTATACACTATGGCAATGCGTAAGCATGGCAAAACACTGCGTCAAAAGTTTCGACGCGAGATTCAGGTTCCCAAACAACGCGCGATGACCACACCTTCTGAGAGTCTAAAATACGAGCAATGAATACAAACGAAAACGCTATCCTTTGTGTATGTTAAATATTATACTTATACGAAGCAGAAAAGTAACAGTGAAAAACAGCGTGGTGTGTAAGTTGAATCATATGGAAAGGATGCTCGATCTGGGAAAAGAAAACCTTATCCTTCGAGTACATGCCGGATTTGTATACAGTTTGCATAAAAGAACAACCATGTAGTCGCAGTTGATTTATAAAACCTTTTTCGCTTATATATCTGTGTATAATAATTCGAAACGTACTATACAAACGTAACGCGGATCGTGTACGGCAATCGATTCGCGTTGCATTTCTCGTGTCACAGCTTGCGTCTACGTCTTTGGCAAGCCGAAAGACGGCGAAAAACATTCGCTATAATTCACTATAATTCTGCTTACCAATAAAAAAAAAAAATAGAAATAATAATAATAATAATAAAATCTATAAATATTGGTAAAGTTGTCGCAAAACGTAACGAAAATATATAGAGCTATCTTCGACCAAAGAGAGTATGATAAAAAATAATCGGGTTCAGAACAACCGAAGCCGGTCGTGGAGCATGTAATCGTATAATATACATGACGACCGTAACACAGGAGGATAACTCAGCACAAAACCGTTTGTGCCAAAGTTATTTGGCCACTATTGCGATAACGTTATCTGGACGCGTTACAAAATGGTCACCTGGTATCGTGTGCCTGCAGGTGATTCGGGGCGTCGGCGAACGTGAACTTTAACTTGTACGCTTCCGCGACCAGTACACCTATCTCGGAGTCTGTCCAATTTTGTGTAGGCAGGTTTTGTAGCATTAACATCAGTCCCTGGACAAAAGAAACGATCGGTCTTTCCTCTACTTTTCCTTTAAAAACATCTCTGAGAGATACAGGATGTAGCATTTAAATGGGAATACTTAAATATCTCCATTGTTTTCGGTTATACGGAAAAAATGGAGATATTTGTCCATGTAGTTCTATTTAAATAACACGCCGGTTTTATGATGCTCACTTGAAAATCGGGTTGTAAAAGCAGATGACGCCTCCAGCGAAGAAGAAACGCGGCGCAAACGTACAATTGAAACGAGGCGAACCGATCGGATTCCGCCAAATAAGTGTCCCACAGTCGGATCGTACAATGGAGAGGGATCTCCCTGGTCAGCAAGTTATTCATCCACCGAAACGAGAACTGCAAATAATCTACACCATGTTTATGAAGATGCTGATGCAACGGCGCTGAAAGAACACGGAGATCATGAAGCAAACAGGACGAAAGCAATGCTCGTACTTAACCCCTCAGCGACGGCCACTTGGATTTCTTCTTTTCCGCCTATTTTATCTTTTCCACGTTTATTTTCCGTTCCGCGTGTAACAAAGACCCGCGCGTCCTTCATCGCTGAGGAGTTAACAAAATAGGCTCATACCGTCTATTCTCTGTATAAGCTCCTTCAGCTGGATCACTTTGTGCTGAATGCCTAATTGAGCAAAGATATAGTTATCTTGTATACCATCGAGAAACTTGGACAAGCACCAAAAGCTATCTGCCTCTATAATGTCCCTCTGTTCTTTCTGCAACGAAGCAACATCGTAATTCTCTAAGTCTTGCCACGCGGACACTGGAACCGCTTCTTGCAGAAATACCAAGAAAAACGGTGTCACTAGATCGTTCATCCCCTAGGGAAATAAACGGTTAAGTCCGGTCTACATTCGCATTTCCTATAGGATGTCCAGATCATTTCCACATACTTGGACGTATCCAGAAGCAGGATGACGAATTGCCCATATGTAGAGTATTCTCTCAAAGATTAATTGTACCGTTGTTTGCTGAAATAACGAAATAAGAGGAGACATTCTTGGAATGTCGATGTGAATCTGACGATATGTATCTTGAAATCCTTCGTCTCTCTCAGTATCATAATACTGTTTCACTAAATTCCAGTAATCGAGTCGTTTACGTTCTAATACGCTTTGCCTCCGTTCTATATTGGCTGGCAAATACTCCTACACGTCGAAGGAAGTAGATCAGGTTTACGCTTGGGAGGAGATTTTCATACATAACGAAAAAATAAAGGTATCTGTTTACCTTTCTTACTTACAGACAACAACCTCCATGTAACAGAACGCAATCTTGCGGGCACACCTGACCAAGATAGCTGCCTCAATTCATCTAAGTTTAATACAGAAGCCTCCAAAAAGGATTGAAATTTATCTACTTTACTTTCTCCATCTACAAGTACCAATAAATCGAAATTGAGCACAAACGAAGACAGAGAGGCAGCAGAAGATATTATTCCATATGCACCTTGTTCCTTAGAAGGTATAAAAAATTTGGCAGGGGCATTCGTTTGCCTTAACGGCTGAGGCCTGCCTGGGAGAGTTGGTCTATGTTGCGGGGAAATGCCGTATTTAATTTCTGCGTCGTCTGTGGAATGTTGAGTGTTGTTCACATGCGAGTGCATAGACAAATTAGCGTTTCGCAAATGCAAAGGTTGAACGGCTAATCTTTGGAGTGCTTCCGCCTTTTTCTCTTCGGGTATTATTTCTTGGACCCGTTGAGACGGCTTTGAATTTGTCCCGGACTCCAAGTAGGACTTTCTCGACCGATGGCTGTTAATCACACTGATGGCAGCCGAATGGCTAACTCGCTTCGATATTTTTACATCGGAAACCGTACAGAATTCGTCGTCCCCCGAATCCCAAGCGTCGTCGATACTTTCTTGAAAGTCTTGAAAAGATGTAGATCCCCCACTACTGCTCGACATGCCTCCACTGGTGGACACTGCGTTCGTTGAACTACCAGACATGAGCGTTGTACCACCCATTTTACCATGCTTACCATCTTGTTTTGGACTTGGTCTTTTTATACACATTTAACATATGTATAAATACATAACTGCTCTCGAAACAATGCTCGTAATTCGTATGATAATTAGAGATGGGATAAAGTATATTACAAGTAGATTCAAATCTGACTAGTTTCAAACGCTTGACAAGTATGTACATATTTCAAAAACAAGAAGCTATACTTTCAAGTAGCATTTAAATGAGAACACCTAAAGATCTCCTTTGCTTTTGTTTCCAAAGAAAGAATTCTTTTCGAAGTCACATTTCACCAGATTTCAAGGTCACTGATATTCTTATTGAATTTCAAGATATTTAGATATTCTCGTTTAAATGTTGTACTCTGCATGTTCCAGTCTGAAATTCTCTATTCCTTGCAAATGTGTGTATCTGTAAAATGCAAGAATATTTCTTGAAATCGTATTACTTTTGAGTGGCATTTGAAACTTCTGAAATGAAACTTGGACATTGAACTTTATATCATCCCTAATGATAATATAACAGCACGCATACCTGCCTGGGACAGCATGAGTATTCTTCTTCCAGAAGGATTGATGGGTCTGGTAAGTTTGGCCATGATGACTTTGATTTTCCATAATTAGTGGAAATTATGTTAACTGGCACCTGCCACTTTTCCAAGATAATTGAAGAAGCGATATGAGTTCCTCATTCCCTTGTGAACGATCGCTGAAAAAAGAATCCATGTTATTGACACTGCTATTAAGTGCTGAGAATCCAGATCCCAACGTTCTTTTGCATTTGTAATACATGAAATTATGCAGATCGTATTGCAATATCCCAACCCTTTATTAAAATAGTGGGCATTATCACTACAATTACATAACTGGATTATTTTTCTGACTCATATTGCTTTGCAATACATAAAAATAAACTTACAACATGAATTGTCTTTGCAGTCGTCATTGGTAAAAGAGCCAGCATTTCCAAATATTTACATAAGAGCATATATGTATAATGATCTTTGACTACAGTACCTTTTAACAAAAAGCGAACGGTGATCAAACTTAAACGTACGTCATCGACGTCCGCGTAATATACTCGGAAATAACTGGGTGAGAAGGAGGTACTATGAACTCGTACACCTTGGTATCGTTTGTTCTAAGTAGGTTATGTTACACGTCATAAGTACCTGGATATCACAATAAACAAAAAGAAACCGGGATATAATATTCCTATGGCCAGGAATATTTACGTAATCGTATAATTACGTCAACGTTGAGGAAGCTACAGAAGTATTTAAATCGTTCTACAGCCTTTAGGATTATGGATTACTGCATACATGAAACAAGTATTGGTTCCGCGATCGAGACTGCAACGATTTTGTTGAGGAAATGATCATGCAGCGTGATTATGCTATTAAAAGACGATTGGCTTCTAAATTTACCGAATCTACAATGCAATACGCAACGGCTAAACCTTCTGTGGTAAACGTTCACTGTTTTTGACGTATGACAAGCTATTTACTGGTGCTGCCACCGAAGAAATGGCCAAATTAAATTTGCACCATGTATGCTATAATCTGCATACCTAAATTACACTTTGAAAATTGTACGTTATTATTTATTGCGTTGTTCGCGTTTCTATAGGCGGTATTAACATTCAGGTTCTGTGCATTTCTAACTTCCAAAATAGTTGCAATTTTTTAGATTTCAATGTAAAAATACTTGTAAAAAAGCAGACTTTTCATACGGTCAAAGATATTTTTAACGATTTACTATTATGGTTTCCCGCAAATGTCAGAAAAATTCGGTGAGTACAATAAAATTCCAATAATCTTCAATTCTTATTGCTTTTTTTATATCCACAAAGCAATCGAAGGAAAGATGACAAAGAAAGTTTCTTTTTCAAATGTTTGAAAAATGACGAATATAGTTAGCTATAATTGTATACAATTTTATCGTGACATTACTTTTTTCGATGAGACTCGAAGCGCTGTCTCGCAATTAAAGCGCGTGTATGCAAATTTGATCAGACATTTAAATGTCTATAGGAATTACTACGGATGAATAAGACTATCTTGAACGGCCGTTCAATCCTATCCCGGGATAGTCATAATAGTTTTATTTTTGCATGAATAGATTCGTTCAATGAATCACTATGCACATTGCAAAATGTTTTTTTTTCAGCATATTCCTCACCTTTGGGTCAAAGTTAAATAAAGCATAATCGACCTTGAAAAACATAAAGAAATTATGGAATTGTTAGACGTTTTTCAGTTGCATAATTTTCTAAGTTGAGAATCTATGACAGAGATGCGGAAAATAACACGTGAGCAACAGTGACACTCATTACTTGTTACTTATCATTATTTGTGGTATTACGTTTTTACCGTTTCTACTTGTGATAATACAACTTTTCTTGAATTTTGTTTCAATTTTCAAAGTGCATTGATAAGTGTGGTAAGTATTACACCAACAAGGGTAGATACAAAATTTTGCAATTCACAAAATTATGAAACTTTCCACATCAGGGGAATTGACTAGGAATTGAGGGGAATACAGTTACCCCCTCTCTGTGAGTACTAGATTAGTCACGTGACATTGTACCACATGCATGACAGAGACAAAACGCGTCACGTGACCGTCGTAGAAGGGAAACGGTGTGGTGGGAGACAAGTCTTAATCTGGCGACTCTACGTAAAGTATATAAGGATGATCCAAAAATATTAAGCCCTTAAAAACAGAATATGCTTGCACCATGTTTTCTGGTAATAGATCGTTAACAAAGATACGGTGAACATTTTCGCGAAGGAAAAGTCGAATATTGCTCCTTTTAATTACATTGGCCTAACAATTTCCTGATGATTTAAAAATGCTTTGCAAGTGTGGTAAGACCTGATTGATTGAGCATCACTGTTGTGCGTGAAGACGGTGTCACGTGTATCTACATACACAGAAGGCAATTGGTTATCCCACTCTAATCGCTCCAAGTTCATAACATTTAGGTAGTCGAAGTGGGATAGGCGTGTATTATGTTCTACGATGTGGAGTAGTATTATACGTACATTGACAACTGCATAATCGGTTACTCGCCAGTCGATCACCCACGTCTCACGCTGTCATGTGTGTAAGCAACGATTCCAAACTATTCTTATTCTATTATTTCACACCATAATATACACGCTCGATTAAAATCTTTAACAACGAACACAACATAACTACCGATCACAAATTTTTAACGTAAAAAATCGTTAAATCGAACTCCCACGTATTAGGATCATTTTAAATATTGCTCCCGTTTAGCTATCGATACTACGATATTCTGTAGAGCTACGTTCACTGTGATACCACTTAGGCGCGCATGCGCACTGGAAATTAGTTTCGAAAAAAGACCGGAGTTTCATCGTCGTAAATGTACTCTGTGCGTTAGCCTTTCCAATTTTTGCGTGACTCGCTTCGATTCGCCTGACATTTGACGTTTAACGGATTTATGGTAAGTTGTTTCTTCGAGACGAGTAATTTTTAGTGGTTCCACAGAAAGTGTCGCGGATTTTGTTCCATGTTCGTTTGTAAACAGTTGTCATCGAATTAATCAATATTTTAATTCAATTTAAATTTTTTTACTATGTTTTATCGTAGACTCGCGAGATCTAGGTCTATCATATCGTCTTTTTATAACTGGATTATGCTTTCTTCGTGACACTTCACTTCAGATTACTTCTTCATTCTTTTCGTCACTCACTCGTGTTCTCAATTTCTTGCACAACTATGCAGGAATTATTTTGTTTTTGTTTTGTTTCCTATATATGTCTCATGCACATGTAAATATATACTGTTTCCATTCGACGAACGATCGATATATTGTTCGTAACAATTACGAGGGTAAAATAATTATTTGTTTATTGTATATATATACACAATTTTATATTGTTCACTGTATAGATAACTAGTGAACATTTCATGCTACTTATGTATGGAAGTGTAGTGGAACATTTTTTGTTGTTTTTACATTTAATGGAGCATTCCTAAAGTTGACTATGTATTCAAAATGAAATTGTGCTTTGAAACTTAATATACATACTGGAGTGCAGTTATCTCTATTTATTATCAGTGGAAACACTTGAGTTTATCATATCACATTTATCATTAATTCATAATCTTTAAATTCTGCCCATACATTTATATCGGATTCTAAATAGAGTTTATGATAGACACAATAAATAGAATGAAATGTTGAAAGCCTGGAGTGAAGTGTGTTCCCATTGTGGGAAGAGAAAAGAAATGACCTAAAACTGAAGGAGCACACTTGAGAAATCGATGTTAAAGAATAACTTTCACCTAGAACGATTAACATTCTTTAAATGGAAAGATCCGATTATAGCATGAGCAAAGTATATGAGCAACTGTTGCCATGCGTGATATCATCTTTTACGAATATCTGATATGAATTAAGCATAAACTAACTGTTAATATACTGTAGAATGATAGACAGTGTTTTCTTTTTTAAGCATATGTAAACATTCGCCCAAGATGTCAGACATAGAAGAAGATGAGGTGTGTACCTTAATATAATAATATATTATGAAAATATCTACATTGTTTATATCTGTATTAAATTTTAATTTTATTCATATTTTTAGTTTCAAGATGCCCAGGAAAGTGTTCAGGAGTTCTTCGACGTGTAAACGAGCACACATATATTTATACACAAATTAATTTAATATTTACATAGTAAACGATCTCTGTTTGCAGACCTACTTCCATGGACTTGAATACAGCGATAAGGGAAGCAAAGAAAGCGATCAATTGTTTTTTTAACAATGATTTCGACAAAGCAAGAAAAATTATGGAACCATGGGCAACCAGCAGCATATATCATTCTTTGGGAACAAGTGTTTTCGCATTTCTCGAGGCGATCCTTACATTCGAACAAGTACTACATCAACAATAAACTGCGATATATGGAAAATATGTTATCCGATAATACATGGTGATACATACTGTTTAGGAATACATTGCAAAGGCAGCTGCAGCCGTGAAACAGTGCATGAGCTTATGTTCAAAGCAACGCAAACACAGTACTCTAACACAAAATATTGGTAAAATTGTAAAGAAGACTAACTACGATACCTACACGATTGGTAAGTATATGGATACGGATGTATTAACGTGATACAGCATGTTTAATGAACAGATTGCTTTATGAATAACATGCATGACCGGGTGAATCAAAATATTCTCAAAAGCATGTAGGACTTTGCTGCTAAGCAATGTATGTAAGGAATAATATCTTGTTTATGACTATTCATTCCATCCTGTTGCATACTACTTGTTGATAAAGTTGGTGAAAACTATCCATTCTTAAAAGCTCGTCTAGTGTTTTACAAAATCAAGTTACTACAACATTTTTAGCTTGTAACAAACCACCTCTATCTGGTAATAACACTGTCCAACATCAATTTGACGTTTCCATAACCGATAGGCTAGAACATTATATTCTTTATATCATTGTAAACATTCAAACATGTTTAAATAATGTTTAAGGAGAGCGTTGAAGCAGAGCTCGACTCAGGTTCGCCTAATGGTTATCGAAATGCAAAAAGAAAAAGAAAAATTCGTGTGACAGTATAATATGTATAATGCTGACTGTACAAGACAGGCTGAGAGCTAGAAGCATGAATGATGGAGACTTAATGTTACAGAGGAAGTGCATGCGGAACTATGTTATGCCGAGTCACTCCTTTTAAAGTCGATGCTCACGTTTGTGGAGGACGAGACTTTGGTCAGCTTTGTCAAAGCTGGATTGAAAATTCGTGCCTGCTTTCTGTCCTATAAGTAAACAAATCCGATCGCTAATTATCCATCTGAATTTCTTTAACGGACAAGTTTTCACGTTGTCTCACACGCGTCATCCGTTTCTAGGGAATGTCTAACAATTTTGAATAATCGTAAATGGGAAAACGATGTCCACAAAATTCATTTCGAAAGCGGTGTTCGCACAGGAATCGGAGCGTTTAATTTGGTACATATCATTACCTCTGTCGGATAACGTTATTTAAGTAGCACGACGGTCATAACAGCTTGACGTTTCTTTTTAGATGATCTCATTGTTACCAGCAAGAATTATCAAACTGCTAGAGTTTATAGGCTTCTCGGGCAATAAGGTAATAAACAATGACTTTCGTGAAAAAGCTTGCGCAACGATAATCCTATCTACCTCTTTTATGAACAGGAATACGGTTTATTGGAGTTAGATGCAGGATATAGCGAAAGAAGAGGATTACGACACGTTTTGTGCGCAATGCTCCTCTTATCTTACAATTTAGTAGTGTCTGTTTTCCTAAGCAACACAGACGGCGACCTAGAGTGGTGTGAAAAAGCGTTGGAGGAAGAGTTGAGTCTTTATCCAAACGGTGTATGGTTTTTGTTTTTCAAGGGAAGGCTGGAACTGATAAGAGGAAATTTTGAAACTGCGATCGAATGGTACACGAGATCTTGGAAGAGCCAAGACTTATGGCCTCAGTTCCATCATCTTTGCTTCTGGGAGTTGATGTGGACACATTGTTGTCTGCAACAATGGGAAGAAGCTGCGATGTACGCCAACTGTTTAGTTAAGGAATCGAATTGGTCGCGTACCGTTTATTTATATCAAAAAGCAGCAATACTACTTATGCAAAAACCACCGTCGAAAAGCGAGAAGAAACAGTTGATCGATATTTTAATGATGCAGGCGCCTACGTTCAAGCAACGCATAGCAGGAAAATCATGGCCAATGGAGAAATTTGTTATTAAAAAAACGGAACGTTATTTTGCTCAGAAAGATAAACTAGTTCTTCCTGTGTTCGAACTTATCTACGTGTGGAATTTGTTCCGAACGATCGGCAAACGGCAAAACTTAATGTTAAATACATTTAAACAAATCGAGGAAGCTGAAAGAGAACTTAAAAATGGCCCGTAAGTTTTGTTTGACCCATTACACGACCGTTGTTACGCGTAACCGGACATCCATGTAAACCAAGATGTTTATTTGCAGAAAAACTGAATTTCACGGAGACAACGAGGCGCTTCTGTTACTTTTAAAGGGCGCTTGTTTACGCCAATTAAAACGTCCTCTATTGGCCGAGGATTGTTTAACTCGTGCTCTTGCTTTAGACAAATCAATTAGGGAAGATACTTATATAATTCCTTTCGCAACGGTAGAATTAGCTTTGTTAGCAAAGGATCAAGGAAACATTCCACTTGCTATCGAGTTTCTAGAAGATGCTAAGTAAGTTCCTTTTTGTTCTTTATTCATTATCTGTATTTGTAGTAACCAGTCGATAGTTAATTGAAATTATTTTATACAATTGCAGAAAAAATTTTACTGGATATCTTCTCGAATCCAGATTGCATTTTAGAATTCATTCCGACTTAATGAGCTTGTCCGGAAAGAAGTTTGAAGATCTCGCAGCATAACGACGTCCGGAAATTTTTAAAATAAATTTATTACTGCCAATAGATTCACTATTGCAGATTCAAGCACTGATGATTTTCTTAATCATTTTTACGAAGAAGATTGTTATATAGTTTTTAACTATTTCTTTCAGAATGACTAATTTATTTTATATGTTACTCTCCTGTAGTACAGTATACTATATATAGTGTATCTTTTTTTGTTATGTTTTTGTATGTAAACTACCGTGACTAGCGATAAACATAATTTTGTTAACTATTACGCATATACTTAGAGCACACATCACAAAGAGTTCGAAAGGTCTAAAGAAAGATATAGCGTTAAATTATTTTTTGAATTTAAATTATTTTTCTTATAAGAGAAAATTAATAAACATTTATAGACACCAATTCAATTGGTGTTAGTCGAAATCTGATATATGTGTCGATTGTGTGTGCATGCTGCACATATACTGACACCAATGTTGTATTTACACTGTTTAATAAATTGTAAATGAAACCACAGTCGAGATATAAGAGTAGACCAATCACCATTTGGAGTTCCGTGTCTCACGATCTGAAATACCGACATCGTTAGCAACTAGATTTCTTACGCTCTCTACTCTGACGAACGAAAAATGTTACAACTAGATCCATTAGAACTTCGGACTACATACCTATAATAAATGACAGAGAGCCTTTTAGAGCATTTCATCGCTTGTTTAATATAGAAAAGAACCTGGACACCGACGAGATATTTAGAAAGCCTGCCAGCCTTACGGGAGAATGTGTCGCTCGAAAACTACAGTGCTTTCTACCGCCCTCTAGAATAGATTTTGGCTGGAGTAAGAAACAGAAGGCCAACGACGGTATCTCGTCGGTGCAGAAGACCACTAAGGAAATTCTCGTTGGTGAGAAGGCGAATCATCACGGAACCATATCGATTATGAAATGTTACATTCTCCGACGAACGTATTCTAATTAAACAGATATTTTTTTTAGTGTTGCTTTTTAACATTTAAAATATTGATAGTAAGCATAATATCAAGGACCAAAAATTCGTAGAAATATTTTACGTAAGAAATTATTAAAGCATAATATGGGGAAAATCAATTTCTACTTCAAATTCCGTATGAGTTAGAAATATTTCATGAACAAGCATTATTTCCTTACACTTTTTTTTATAGATAATTGTTTCAAGAATCGATCTGTGGAAACAGAAATATGTTGAATCGCGTGGATGAATTAATGTAATATAAAATAATATAATTGTGGGAGCAAAGCCGGGCAAATTTTTATTGAAATAGACATTTCAAACAACGAATGAAAGATTAAAACATGATTTGTTACGAGTCAAATAAAAATTATGTTATCTGTATTCCACGCGTAATGAATTTATTCGACAAATAAAGATAATTTTTCATTGGGTTGAGCGATTCATGTTTATCGTTGAATAAAGTGTTCATTTTCATCTGTGTCTTTATTCGGCGGTTTATTCGACTTTGAATAATTTTCAGAGCCGCGTTCGAATGCTGTAACGAGGGCAGAGCAGTCAAAGAATGGCGCGCGCGTTACAATGTATGTGTTGTATCGCTCAATGACCCAAGCAGGGATCGAATAAAACTATAAACACTTATATGTAAATCGTAGTTCTTTTTAGACCTTTGAAATTTTGAATCGTTTCATTTATGATTTAATTTAGCTTTGCACATGAATTTATTGACTCTGCTGTAAAATCAGAGATTTGAGGCTTTCACGGCCCGGCATCATACAGTTGTGATTGTTGAGGCTTTCGGGTATAAGCCGTGTCCTAAAGGAAGAGATTTTGCAGATTTTTGCAGCATTGCAACCAGCTTCATCAGGGACACTGGAGACACACTGATACTGATCGGTATCAAACATTGGGAAATCTCTTCCTTTAGGACACGGCTTACACCCAGAGTTGGGCAAAATATTTATCTAAATAAAAATTTCGAATAACGAATAAAAGATAGAAAAGTATTTTTATACGACGAGTATCGAATAAATACTTTTATTTTTTTTATTCGAACTTCGAATAATTTTTGTCATCTTTTATCCGAAAGCTTCAAATAAATCTTCGAATAACTTTTGCCGAGCGCCGAGCTTCAAAGACCCAGCAACCGCCAAACGACATACAATGTAAACGGATGGAGAATCGCGCACGAATGAAAGTTTAAACTTTTAGATTTTTCAATATATCTTTATAAAATTGTGACGGGCGAATGGAGGGAATTTTCCTGATGAAAATGAGGTCAAATTCGAGTGTAATCGAACAAGTTTCACTTATACGTAATGTTACGATAAAAATTGCAATCTCATTAAAGACACTCCAAATGATGCCGTGTTTGGACTCATTTTGATCGGGATAAGCTTCACAACTCATTCATATTAACAATATTGTTCTGATTAAAAACATAAAAGCATAAATTGCCAATAGTGTTCGATTCTCCATCTGCTTATCTTGTAGGCTGTTGGTCGGTCGCTGGTCTTTGAAGTTCCGAGGTCGTAGAGTCGCAAGATATCGGTGTGAAACAACTACCAATCCAATGGCAAAACTTCTTTATTTTTCATTATTTTTTTATGGGACTTGCGCCAACATATTCGTAGCATTTTTCCATTGAAAACAATATCAAATATGATATAATTCCGATGATAATTACTTGTGTAATGAACGATTGAAGTTTCGGACGCGAAGAAGGACAGCGTATGGGAAAGAAAGATCCGCGGAGAGTCAAAGTTTTTAGCATGGAACAAAACCTGGGCAACTTTTAGCATGGAACAGAACCTAGGCAACTTTGTAGATATAAATCTAATATACAAAATTACTAATTAATATAAATTAAATATAATATTAATTGTAATGATAAGTATTTAAATTTTGTAGATGATAAAAAGTTGCTCAGGTTCTGTTCCATGCTAAAAGTCAGAGTAGGGGGCAGCACTGTATCGGGAACTCCGAAACCCCGGGCGTGAGCACTCTCATATCCTCTCTGTTATTACCGTTACTACATATGTAAGTAAATAAGTACACGATTCTCTGTGCCGTGCTGTCTTCTCGTGTGCGAAGAATACAGTGTAATATGAATTTAATTAAAAATTGTCAGCAATAAATTTTATATTGTTTATGAAGATATTGAAATTTAATTGAAAACGTAGGCATTAAATCACGTCGCAGCACCATGGGAAAGAAGTAATTGTAGATTCACATGTATGTATGTAAGTACTTTACCTTAACCTTCTTCGTCTTTTTATCAAGCCGGCTTTATCGAATTGTAACATTCAACAAATAACACGTATCACGCATTTGTTTCACTTTATTCTTAATTTCACGCTGTACGGAATAATTGCAATTGTACGGTAATTAACGCGGTTAATTTGAAAAAATTAATGGTTCAAATAACTCATCGTTGATAACCCCTAACGTGTCTCTCGGCGCTGAATATTTTTAATCTCAACGTGCTCCGCCGTTTCCGATTTCTGATTTAATTATTGTGTTCACAGGGAACGTAACTTAGGAGATTAAGGCATTGGAATGTAAAAGCCTCGAATAGGTGGTTCAGTAGCATCGTGATAAATACTCGACAGAGATATGTACATAGGTTAGTGAACATTTTTCACCCTAACATCGTGAATAGCATGGATCAGTCTTTTAATCAGACATTTTAATGTTGACAGGTACAACGTAAAGAGATAAAATATTGTTGCAATGAGTACAATGGGGTCTGATGTGCAAGGCTCTCTAAGAGAGGCCTTGTATGAAACGTTGACTGGTATCCTGTCTCCCGAACGAGACACGCGTCAAGCAGCAGAGCAGAGAATTCAAGCTTTAGAAGTCACGGAAGAATTTGGCATTCATTTAACAGAATTCGTGGTAAATCCCAATGGACTTTTACCAATCAGACAGCTAGCTTCCGTATTATTGAAACAGTATGTGGAAACTCATTGGTGTTCTATGGCTGAAAAATTTAGACCACCAGAAATAAAGCCTGCAACGAAAGAGAGAATCAAAGAATTATTGCCGTTAGGACTTAGAGAATCTATTAGTAAAGTAAGTAGGTATACTTACTTTTATATCTAATGTACAAGGTATCTTGGTTAACTTATTAAGTGTTTTGAGATCCTACATTTAGAAATGATTGTACAAGTTGCATGTATTTGTTTCAGGTACGTACAGCAGTAGCATACGCGATATCAGCTATTGCTCACTGGGATTGGCCCGAAAATTGGCCAGGCTTATTCGATATACTTGTCAGTTGTTTAAGCGGGGAAAGCGAATATGCTGTGCATGGAGCAATGAGAGTTTTAACTGAATTTACTTCGGACCTCACTGATGTCCAGTTGCCTAATGTGGGACCAGTTATTCTTCAAGAAATGTATAGGATATTTCAAAGTGAAAATGTATGTTGTCCTTGTGATTATTGATGTTATCATTGTAATAATGTTTATTTAATTTTTAGCAATATTCTATTAGAACTCGTGGACGCGCGGTTGAAATATTCACCACGATCACGACATTGGTGGCTGCCACGGAGTTGTATCAAAAGGGATTCACAGAACAATACCTGCAACCAGTCATTCCCATGTTCTGCGAGAAGTTTGTACAATGCTTGCAAGCACCTGATGGACCAACTTGCGACAGTGGCTTGAAGACCGACGTTATTAAAGCTATAAATTGCCTTGTAACTAAACTACCTAAGTACGTGTCAAGTTTCTTGCCACAGATGTTGCCGCCCATTTGGAAAACTTTAACTCAGAGCGCAAAGATTTATCAGGAAAGAACAGTGAACGGAGACGGAGAGGAGAACGATAAAGAAGTCGACTCTGACGGTAAATTTCGGTTAAACTTTGCTTTGCAGAGTTCCGATCGTTTTAATTGCGTTCTCCCTCTCTTTGCAGGCGTGATAATTAACTTTAACAATTTGATCATCGCAATATTCGAGTATGTCAATTTCATTGTGGACCGCAAGAGATTTTCGAACCATTTAGATAATTCCTTGGAAGATATTATGTACTACCTGATCGTTTTCATGCAGATAACTGAAGATCAGATTGAGTTATGGTCGACTAGTCCAAATCAGTTTGTAGAAGATGACGATGCGTTTGCCTATAACGTTCGTATTTCTGCTCAAGAGCTTCTGACGGTGAGTTACCACGAAGGTCTTTCGAATTTTGTCAAAAAAAATAGTTCAGTCGTGTCTTATCTTGATTTTTCACACAGGCTCTCGTCAATTATTCCGCAGAAAAGACCATTAATGCTCTGTGCAAAGTGATCACTCGGCACATCGAAGCAACCAGTGCCCTGCAAAACGCTAACGGTTGTGGCGAAAACAACGAGTCCTGGTGGAAGCTGCGCGAATCTTCGTTTTTAGCTTTAAGCAAAGTCAAACCCGCTGTCGTAGAAAAGTATGCGTCCGGGATGCTTCAGTTCGATATCATTCAATTCTTAGCAACGGTTGTTTTAGCCACTCTGAACGATTCAGGTACACGAAGCTTCCGCTTTTCCCTTTTTTTTCTGTTAGCAAATTTGTACCGTCACGTATGGTAATTATTAGGAGCACCACCGTTGCTTCTTGGTCGCTGCTTATGCGTCGGTGGCAAGTATGCCGAAATAATGCCATCGGCGTTAAGCTCCCAGTTTCTCGAAGCAACTGTTAATGGTTTGCAAGAGAATCAACCCGCTTGCATCCGAATCAGCGCGGTGAAAGCAATCTACTGGTTCTGTGAAGCGTCGACCACGGAAACTAGCAGAGCGATGGTCAACATTATTCGGTCCCATTTGCCAGGAATATTCCAGGGACTCTTCAATCTAGCTAGTCAACCGTCCACAGAGGTTTTGACTTTGGTCATGGAAACCTTCCAAGTCCTAGTCTCGGTAATAATATTTTACACACCTGTCTGTGCGCTACCGAATCTTTTCGTTCCAAAAACTAACAATCTCTTTTTTATATTTTTTCACAGTTGGATAAAGCATTCACCGCTTCGGTGGAAAGTAAAATCTGTCCGTTGACTATCGCCATATTCTTGAAGTTCTATAGCGACCCAATGATTCTAGACCTGTGCCAAGATATATTCAAGAGTCTCACGCAGAACCCGGATTGTATAGGACCGTTGCAGACTCGTTTGATACCCACTCTGACAAGCATGATGGCTGTGACGTCTATGGACAAGTCGAGAGACGGTAAGCCGTCGCAGATTCTAATATATACAGCTGTGTTTAACAAGCTGAAGACCAGACTAACAACGTAGCTTGGTACTGAAGATCTCAACAACGTAACAGGGTTAATTAAAATATGAACAAGGTTGTTAACGATTTGTCCCTCTCTCTCTTTTTCTCTTTCTCTGACTTCCAGAGAGGTGTCGAGACGTAGCCTTGGATGTACTGCAAGTTCTGGTGCAGTACTCGCCGACACCTTTAAGCAGTGCGCTGGTCGAAACTGCTTTCCCTGCTGCGTGTCACTGTATTCTTAATTCGGAAGACAACGAAACCTTGCAGAGCGGGGGCGAAGTGATACGTACCTACCTGTCTGTCGCAGCACGACAAGTTACCGTTCATCGCGACAACGATGGTCAAACTGGCCTGCAGTATATATTGCAGATAATTGCTCAGCTACTGAATCCACAGGTGGTTATGTGATAGAGACAGCAAAGTAGCTTTCCATGCTATTTCCTCTGTATCGTCGCATCCGGCGATCTAACGCCTCTTTTCTGTGAACGGCAACAACGAGTGGCCAGCTTAACGAGAGACGTTACGGAGGAAATAGTGTGTTTAATAGGTTCTTTAATGAACCCAGCTAAGTTGCTGCGTGTTTTAGTCGAGCGAGTTCACTGCCACTTTCGTCGGTCGGCTGGTAACGACGTTAATCAGGAAGGCAGGCGACACGCTGGGCGAGAATCTCGACCTGTTGCTGAAAGCCGTGCTGAGCAAGATGCAACGGACAGAGACTTTGACCGTGGCGCAGAGTTTGCTGATGATATACGCGCATCTGATAAACATGGAATTCGACGCCGTTCTAAACTTTTTGTCGATCGTGCCCGGCCCCACAGGACAGAGCGCTCTCGCGTTTGTGCTGACCGAGTGGGTCAGCAGGCAGCACTTGTTCTTCGGCAGGTACGACAGAAAGGTGGCCACGGTAGCGTTGTGCAAGATACTCGAGTACGGCGTTACTCACGACGACAGTCGGATCAACGAGATTACCGTCAAGGGTGACCAAATATTTTCAGGTTTGTAGACCGAGAGCGTGTTTAGCACTTACGCAACTACGCTGCACCGGCGTCTGCCCGTTTTCACCGTTGCAACGGTTGCATTCCCGCAATTTCTGGTAAAAATTCGTGACCGTCTACAGGGAACGAGGAAGGCGTGAGGACCAGGAGCAAAGCGGTGTCGCAACCTTATCAGTGGACCACGATACCGGTGTTGGCCAAGATCTTCAAGCTGATTATCAACGAACTGTCGAACGACATGGAAGCGGTCACCGCGAATCAAGAGTCGGACGTTAGTAACAATCTCATATTTATTTGACAACAACTAGCAACTGAAAATCTTAGACGGTAAATGTATGTGTGTGTTCGTGTTTTTTACGCACAGGAATCTGACGACGATGAGGATGGTGAAGACAACAATACTTTCCTAGATCCCGGCTATGAAAACATGTTACGTGAGTATAGTTTCATACCCTTATCGCGTGTTCCCAGGTTCGCGGTATTTAGGACTCGAATGTGTTTTCAGTGTTGGAGGAAGCTGCGAACGAAGCGGAGGAAGGGGAAGAGGATCCGGAGCTGTTGGAAGACTCGATTTACCATTTGAATCTTGGTCAATACCTGCGAGATTTTCTGTTGAACTTCTCGACGCATCATTGTTTCCCCGCTTACGTTCAGCACCTGAACATTCCGGAGCGGAAAGTGCTGAGCAGTTTAAATATCAACGCATCGTTTATGTAATTGGATAGGTAGATAATATCGAGGAGATCAGATTTTTGAATTTCATAATAAAACATGCAAGCTTTTCGTACGATTGTTCTCTACGCAAGATTTTCTGCTAGGTGTTTCTCGAACGATTCGTTACTGCGATTGGACTGCTTCCTCCGCCTCGCCAGGATCGTTTGTCCTCCGCCGGCCGACAGTCGGAAGTATTTACACAGAGATGTATACATCGTTACATTTATTGTACATATCTACAGAGGCGTACGTACTCTCGTTCTATTCGTCGATTCACATAGAAGGATTTGGTTCGTGTAAAATAATCTACATACATTCATCATATGTATACATATGTCATTATAGAATAATTATTTACAACCGATCGGAGCGCCTGGTTGTTCGCGATCGTTTCGACCTCGTTCTATCGAGTTCTCGACGCAACGTCGAGCACAGAACTCTGCAGAAAGTTACCGTGGCTCGCGCGCTGCAGAAGCACTCGCCCTGATTGCGCGGGCAAGTCAAACGCTAGAAGATCGAGGAGACTGCAGGCGAGTAGCATCGATTCTGATCGTGTCTTCCTCAGACCGTGGTGACCGAGAGCAGACCCATCAGCTTTCCCCCGGCACCCGGTCCACCCGCGCCACCCACCCTGTTCCCATGGACCAGCATTTCCTGCACGGTGGTGAAGTCGTCCAGGGTGTTCTTCTTGCGAGCCATCTTCTTGTGACTGAGCTCCAGGATGTTCAGCGGCTTTTTCGTCTTCTCGTCCGGGTGCTCGCTGTTCAGCAGCTCGTTGGTCTGCTGCAACTGGAGCTGCTGTTGCTGCTGCTGCTGCAACATCAGCTCCTGCTGTCTTTGTTTTCGTTCGCGGGCACGCTCCAGTTGTCTCTTGCGCTCCTCTTTCGTCCAGTATCTGCCTACCTGCGAATCAAACGAGATTATGTTACACCACTTTCATTTTGCTAACCCTTGCCGAGCGGTGAGACGATAGCAGACCGCGTGGGCAAGCGTTTTGCGAGAACAGGATCTCGAGGCGGTTACCTTTATCTCGGACATGGTGTCGTCTTCCGTGCTGTGTCCGGCACGTTCCTCGGATATCTTGATCGCTCGGTTCCTCAGAATCCGATTCCTGACCGGCCTCCTGGCGATGTACCTGCTCCCGTCGGCCCTTCGCTTCACCTTCCATTCCATCTGCACATCGTTGTTGCCCTTGTCCTCCGGAGGGACCCAGTTGGTCGAGGTGCAGACCTGTTGGCTGCCTACAAACTGGTACCGGGTCAGATTCGGCGCCTGGAAATTGCCGTGGGACTTAGATTTTTTCGCGGTGGCGGCGGTGGTCTCTTTGGGGCTGGCAGCGGTGTTGGTGGTCAGGTTCCGTCGGTTCAGGGCCTGTTTGAACAGCTGCTGTTGGAGGAGCATGGTCTGCTGGAGGTTCGCCATGTTGGTGTACATCGTGTCCGCCGGCAGAGACGCGACGGTTGGGTCCGCGCGATCCCTGTGATGATGGCTGGAGCTGGAGCCGCGTCTGCTCTGCTGGTTCTTGCCGATGGTCGGCTTGTTCGTCGCGGATACGGGACAGGTGCAGCCGAGTCTCTGCTGTAGCTGTTGCTGTTGCTGCTGTTGTTGCTGTTGCTGTTGCACGGCGGTCGGTGTCTTTGGAGGGCAGAGTACCAGAGTGCTTCTGTGGTGATCTCTTTCGGCCTGGTGCAGCTCGAGCGTGAGCGGGTTGCTGTTGCAGGACTCGCCGGTGTTGTACGCGCTCGAACTGTCCTTCTCCTCGCCGGAGCTGTTGCTCTTCGACGAGGAGTGCCACCTGGTCTGATTACCCTGGGTCTGCTGGGTAGTCGTGGTCGCCGTGGTCGTCGACGTGGTCACTGTCCCATGATTGTTCTGGGTCCAATGTTGGTGTTCGTACGGCGACGAATAGATCGGCTCGCTGTCCGATTCCGGTATTGTCTCGTAGATGTGCTCGGTCTCGCTCCACACGTGGCTCGAGTACGCCTCGGTCAGCTTGACCGGCGCGGACTGTTGCCCCCGCACGCACAAACCCTCCATCTTCTTCGCGCAGTCCTTCATCGTCTCCTGCATCCACTGCTTCCGGTCCTCGGGCAGATGCGCCGGCGATGATGCGTTCCGCCCGGACTTCTGCGAGGTCTGCGACGAACACGTTGACGATGACGTTGTTGTCGAGAACACGCTGCTCGCTTGAGATTGTTGCTGCTGCTGCTGATGCTGCTGCTGAGGAGTGTGCGAGGGTATCGGCGGAGGTGCTTTCAACGTCGACACGCTCTCCTCCGACTCTTTGGTCCGCTCGTCCGTCTGCTGCTGCTGCTGCCGGATCAGCTGCTCGATCAAGCTGTTCTGGTACGACGGCAGGTGCTCCGGGGACAGCGGCGGCGATTCCTGAGCACAGAGCACACAGATAATCGAGCCCTAAACACTCTCGGCGACGGATCATTCGAGTTACAACGAAAAAAGAACGGCCCGCGAAAGATTCCAAGGAAAATTCGAAACCTGTTCCAGAAATAATTCTTTAAAATTGAAACCGGAAGAAATAATAGTCACGATATCGATGTTACAACAGTTCTCGAGTCTGGATTTCGATTTCGAGGAAAGAAAACGCCGGTCCCCCATCGGGCCGTCTTAATTCGTTTACGAAAGTCGTGTCGCGTCTTTCAATTTCTCTATTTCAAGTGCGCCCTAATTGCGCGGCAGCGATCTCTGTCTCTGTTCCCTTTGCGTCTCCTTTTCAACCCCCTACTCCACGGTGTCATACTTTCCAGCACTTTGCTTCAATCAGCCTATCAGTCGCTCCATACTCAATTACGCTATCCTAATAAGCGCCGCCATCCGCTCTTTATTCGCGCGTCCTCTTACTTTGTTCGTCCATTAAATCTTATATCTCTCGAAGACCGAAGGATAATTGCGGATATTGCGTTACTGCATAAATGGATCAGAGATCGACCGACGCGATATAGTACACTTATTTCTATTGGAACTGTTATTTAACCCTTTGGAGATATGTGATAGACGTTACACGATGTTACAGATGTTACAATAATCTCTCGATAATTTAGACTGTTTAACACTAGAACGACCGAGCAATAAATGCAACTGACGTATATTGCTTTGTAACAGTGATAGGACTGTGCCCATTCAGACTTCATACAACTTTTATTGTAATATAAGCTTCAATGAAGAGGTTCATTAAAAAATTTCCGATGAAAACATTTTTACAATTTCAGTAATTGTAAAAGAAGAAATTAGGAACCAGTCATTTTGACTGCTTCGGTCGTTCTAGTGTTAAGTAAATCAGTTTCGATACATTCGCCAGAGTCGGTACGATTTACTAACGTCCTCCCTTTCAGAGGTCAACACATGGGTCACGGGACACGAAACTCGTTAAAAGAAAATTTCGGGATGACGTAGGAATCCTCACGAGAATCGTTTCGAGGGAGCAAAGACTCACCTGGCGGTAGGTGTGCCTGTCGTCGAACTCGTCGTCCTGAAAAACGAATCGAACAGCGTGTTTAGTCCAGATTGCAGCGAGATAATCTCGCCTCGAGGCTGGAGGCTAAAGCCCCGAGTGAATGAGCTCACCTGGAAGAGACATCGGCTGACGAGAATGGTCACCGCATTCTTCGTTTCGGCGAATAGGTTCTCGGTCTGCTCTTTGTTCGCCACGTCTCTCCCGTTTACCTGAAACGGACAGAGTGAGGATCGATGCACCTCGTCCGAGCGTCGCGTCGTGCGGCGGATTTTCAATCGATCGGACGGAATTCGAGAAATCTTCCCCCGAAAGATTTCAACTAAATTTCAACGAAATTTCAACGAAAAAAATGGTGTACACAGACAATCGCAGCGGAAAACGGTTAAAATTATCTTCTCCAGCCGCAGAACCAAGAACACGGGACCGTTTGCTGTGTCGTATTTTCGTTATGGCTCTTAGGGCTCTTAGGCAGATCCGGACACGCGAGGAAGGTCGTTGGGCCAGAGACCTCACCCGGAAGGAGTTGACTGGCGCAAAGACGGGCTCGAGGGAAGAAATCCCGGGGACGCGGTCGTCGCTCGTTCTTCCATCCGATTTCCCTTAAGTCGACCACTTTGTCCGTAATTACAATCCGCCTAACGGGATTAGAAGGGTAGCAGGTCGGAAGGAAATCGTGTGCAGGAAACGCGACGAACTGGTTGGTTCTCTCCCGGCCGTAGTAATCGAATCAGC
Source organism: Halictus ligatus (assembly GCA_028454255.1). NCBI lineage: Eukaryota > Metazoa > Arthropoda > Insecta > Hymenoptera > Halictidae > Halictus > Halictus ligatus. The sequence continues at coordinate 14,774,282 of CM052131.1, forward strand.
CCAGTAGTTCGATTCTCGTCGACGTCGATGACGGCTGCTACTTCCGAATTTCTTACGCTCTAAATGATAATCCGGGAGAGAGAGGATATCCGCGGGTATACGGGCACAGGTGTGGGTACGGTTACGGTTGCGGTGACGGAGATGGTAGCGGAAAACGGGGTGAGGGGACGGGTGGAAGATTAGTGGCGTTTCGGGACGGTGAGTTTCATTTCGCGTTGTTCCGCCACAGCGGCGAGTTTCTCGTATCTGGCCGGGCCGGGTCGGGCCGGACCGAGCAGGGTTCGCGGTAATAATTCACCGAGAACTCACCCTCAGGATTTGGTCGCCTTCCCGCAGCCGGCCGTCGCGCGCCGCGAGACTTTCAGGAACTATTTCCGAGATATAAACTTCCGTGTCTGCGTCCTCGCTGCCGGACCCGGAGCTGTAGCAGACCGTCAGCCCCAGTTTCTCCGCGCTTCCTGCCTTCCGCAGCGTCACTTCCTGCGAACACAACGATGTTTGCGTCGTCAAACGTTACGGCCTTCCGTTCACACCCGGAGTCCGCGCACCGGTCGATTCGGACGTATGTTGCACCCGTTGTGTCTGGAGCGTGCACTCGGAAACTGCCCGGACCAACGCGGAACGACAATCGCTGCTACGGACTTGATATCGAAAGCAGGTCGACCGTCGAAAGGATACTTTTCATCTCTCCGCGATCTAACGTGTTTCCCCTCTTTTATTTTGGAACTTGTTAGACAGCTGTACAGCTTATTTATATTTTTTTAGAACAGCTAACAAACACTGCTTGCGATGGGATTAAAGGAAATAAGGAACTACTGTGAATTCTCGATATATGTCAACAACGCGGGTCTTGACAGCGTCCTGTATCGTCCAGGAGACAAACCCGAGTCGTGTTATGTTTGCACTTCTCGGCGTCTGAGGCCTCTCGAGCTTCATGCATACTCCACGGTTGGGGGGATAATTCCGCGACGTTTATCATCCAGGCCTTGGTGACATATACAGGGTGGGGCAGTAACCAGGGTGTCCAGTTTGAATATTGCCGTTATTTGTAATAATACGAAAAAATGTTATATAGAAAACTTACACGGTATAGAGGGGGACATATTGTGACACAAACATTTTCTGCATGCGTGGAGACATAGAGGAGATTTCAAGGTCAACTCTATTTTCTTAAATGGAATGCTATGTTTTTTTATCACGATGTGATAGTCAGTGTTGAGACGAATTCAGCGAGTTATCATTGAAGGTTATGCAAATTGAGTTGCAATCTTCGTATCCCTGCATGATGTGCATGTCTTATCGTTTCTGAACTTATTGTAGCACATGCTGTATTATTTCATAGACCCTCACTTTTACATAAATGAATGGTTTTGTAACATTGTTTATGTTGTAGCAATACATCGCGTATAGCTAGAAATGTAAACATCTCATCAGCTCGCAATGTAAACATCTCACCAGTTTGTAACATTAACATGAATCAGTCAGTCAGTCTCGATCGATTGTTAAGTCAAGTAGCTGCGTGATCATCAAAATGAAGTTTTCTTTCGAAGAGCAAGTGGATATGATCCTCATGTATGGAGAAATGCGACAAAATTCGATAAGAGCTCAATCCTTGTATACTGAACGATATCCAAACCGTACACATCCTTCGCACCGAACATTTGGAAGATTGTGCAAAAAATTGAAAGAAACAACCTTGAAAACGCCACCCAAATAAAAAACTGACGCTGCCCTCCCCCACCTTTCCCCCTCGAAATTCTTGGACACATGTTTCACACTTTATTTAACCCTTTGCACTCGGCGCTTTTTCCACTCGAAAACTAAATTTTTTTTCCGTCTTAGAATATGTGCATTTTATTCATACGAGACTGATCCGATTTCCACATATTATATTTAAATGTTTCGTAATCTATTAAATATAAATTTTGTAATGTAACAAATATTTCCACAACAATTTCTAGTGGTGCTTCAGTGTCACCACTCTGAAGTGAAAGAGATAGATAGAGAAATTACTGTATTCGAAAAAATTCAAGGTCGGACCCTCTTTTCAATAACGACGGCTTACTTTGGCGAAGCAACGCATACCGTATATCATTGTGTATGTACCTCGAAGTCAATGTCGTGCGCGAGGAAGTCTTCGAAGCTGTCGTTGGTCTGCTCGTCGACGCCGATGGGCACCGGAAGCAGTTCCTCCTCCTCGATGAAGCCGGCCCAGTCGGTCTGGACCGCCGTGGACACCAGAGTGGGCGACAAGGGAGCCGGTGTCTCCCTTTTGCTCGGATCGGTCGCCTTCTCCTCGGCCTCGTTCTTCTCCGCGGGCTGATCCTTCCAGGCTGGTCGCTGTCCTTGGACCGCCGGCTGTCGTCGCAGCACCTCCACGATGATCGGCTCCTGAGCCGACTGAAAGCAACGCACCGCATCTTCGTGACTGGAATTCGAAACGTCTTGCCCGTTCACCTGCAACCAGCAACAAGATCGATCAGCCGAAAAGAGGTCGTCGACCGTTCGAGTCGAGACTGCAAACTGTTTATCATTCGTTTCCGGAAGAAGAACATTCATTTTCTCTTGAATTTCGAGTCCGGCACCGGGCACAGGATAACGGCCCAGAGGCCATCTTTGTCGGCGAAAAGACGAGCCTGTTCGTCTCGCAGCGAACAACGGAGGACCCCTCGATTCGTTAGCGTACGGTAATTAGAGCAGTCGGCTCCCGTTCTCTGTTCTTTTCACGCTGTCCCGTCCGTTCGGGAGGAATCTTTGCGTGCGTAATCGTTTGAAGCGTTACAACGTTTGTTGACGAGATAAGGCGGTCCCTCGATCCTCCCCCGGCTATCTCGGCAAATCCCTAGGGGGCCTGCCGCCGGTCTCGGGGACCTCGAAGATTGGAGGGTGCAGGAGCGAGCGAGACGGAAGAGAATGGCAGAGCAAACACACCCTCTGGTTGCGGGGGAGCGCGGTGGTTGGCGCGGCGAGAGACGGCTCAGCTCTGCGGAACTGGCCGCTCTCGCCGCTAATGACAAAAGATCGCGGGAACACAGTTATTGCGGGAAACGGAGCGTGAGTCGCTTCCGTGCGGCGCCGGGTATTAACCCCGGGACAGCGCAATGTCTCCGTTTATTTTGAACCAGGTGCTACCGAGCTTCCTGCCAGAACCTCCAAATTGCGAACGGGTATATTAAACCGTACGAAATTTCTGGACTACGCCGGTATTTTTATGATTTCATCGATCGTAAATCACGGGCTGAACGTCGACCGGTATTCCGACAGATGTTTTCGTTGAGGATTTCGAAAACCGGAACTTTCGGCAATCCTAGATGACGAAATTATCGAGCGAAAGGGAACATTTGCGAAAGAGAAGGGGGTTACGGGTCGCGGGGGACCAAGTGGTCGCAGCCTAGCGCGGGCCGACAGAAATGTCCGCCTTCCTCGGTTTAATAGACGAGGTCAATTGGCGAGAACGCAAAGAGGAACGTCAAGAGAAGCAAGAGAGAGAGAGAGAGACAGAGAGGGAGTAGGTTCTCGAGTGACATTTAAATGCGGGACGGGCTTGTCGCGCTGGGCCCGACCTCTTTAACGATTCTAGGACGAATTTCGCTGCGTGGTCCATTAACGGAATTACAAATGATATTCATCGCGTCCTTCTCTCCGCGATCCGAGACGAGCCTCGTTACGCTATTTACAGTTTTAAACGGCGACTGTTTTACACGAAGCTCGGCTCTTTCTCTCGTTCTCCTTTGCGCTCTTCCCGAAGAGAGGTCTCTTCACTCTCATTACGGTTCAACGCGGTTCAACATTGTAGAGGGCCGCCCTCTTTTTCCCATCGTCGACGGAGAACGTCTTCTGGTTACGGACGATCGCAAACAGAGACGAAGGAGAAGAAGGAGGAACTCAATTATTTTATTGCAAATAGATTTTCAGGGGAGAAGAATGCTTCACGAGGCGGAAGTGTCGATGCCCTATGCTTCTCTTGTCATCTTGTTAACAAACGAGCACGATCGAGGACAGAGAAATTGTGTCGTTTCAAGAAACGTCGATGTTTATCTTCCTACAATTATTAGGGGGGCCCATAAGTGATCAATTATTTTGGAATCTAAAACAAACTTTGTAGTAAATTAACGTTTTTATTTCTTAATTTATTATATAATTTCCATCATTATCAAGAACAGTTTGCCATCTCCCCTGTAAATTTTCAATCCCCCTCTTACATAAATCCAGCGTTCATGAAGCAAAATATGACTCAAGGTGCCTCCTTACATCTTCTACAGAAGTGAATGTTTTATTTCTTAAATAATGCTCCAGAGATCTGAAGAGATGATTGTCTGAGGAGGCAATATCCGGTGAGTGCGGGGGGTGCGATAAAACTTCCCATTGCAATTCTTTCAATACATCTCCATAAACATCGTAAATTTTCTTTGTTGTTACCGTAGCATTAAATCCCGCATGAAAATGAAAAAGTATGCAATGACGAATATGATCCTCGGAAGGTACGGACTCCGCAATTTTATTACAGGGTGGTAAAAAAATTATACTTTTTCGAATATTTTGAACACAGGCTGCTTTACCGAAAACTCTAAAAGAATACGTGTTTCTTCAACGATCGGTACAGAACTAATGGCAAAAGAAATTCTTTGCAAATAATTACTTATGGGTACCCCTAATATGATATCGTTGTGTCGCTGGAACGGGCTCGGATTTCAACGTCTTCAGGGCTCGCAAAATTGTCCATTGTCGAGGGTTAAATCCGGTGAGGAGGGGACCCGAGATAATACTCTCCAAGGACACTGGAATCGTTTTTCGAACACGCCATCCAGCGCGTGCCGAGTCTCGCCGAATCGACTAAATAAAAATACTCCTGGCAATGCGAGTTCCCGATTTCTGTCTAGCATTTCCGTGGTTCTCTGCGCCGCATCGAGCATCGGGAGCAGCCCACCGCATTCTACGGCACTTTCGCGACTCAGTAGATCGCAGGGTAACGGAGGGTAAGCTAGCTCCCAGCTGAAAGGAAGCATCGGCAATCTCTCTTCCCGGAGAAGAAGGGTGAAAGAAGAAAGTTCGCAGGAGGTAGGCGGGCTCGTAAAAATCCGCGTAACCCGTCGTGCTCGTTCGCTCGGAATCGAACGACGATTCCGTCGGGCGGGGGGTGGTCGTTCTAGCCCGTTGAAGGGTGGAACAACAGTCTCTCTCTCGAGTTCGGAGCAGCGCGCGCGATCGTCTAAAAAACGCGCCCTCGAACGACGTCGGCGACGCACGGGGAAAAAAAGGAGCAGATGAGGACCGAATTGGGAGGGCGAAGGAGGGTAAAGCCGGGTGAAGGAGGATGGAAGAGGGTGGCGCGGGTAGTGTCGGCATTCGCGTCGCACCGCGAGCGAGCATTAATTAAAGGACATTCTTCTATCGATACCGGCCGCGGTGCGTGACGAGTTTATAGGAATCCGCATTATTCGCGTCGGTCGGCTAACGAACGAACGGAACGCCCCCGCAACGGCAGCCGCCGCCGCCGCCGCCGCCGCCTTTCTCCGCAAGGCGAAAATTAACGAGACGGAGGCCGTGTGCCCGCCCGCCGCCCTATCGCTCTATCGGAGCCGCGACGCTCCCGTAAACTGTGACACGCACTGCCGCCGCAGCCGCAGCCGCACTTCCACCCTCGCCTTCCGCCATCCACGACTCACCGCCCCCTCTCTCTCTCTCTCTCTCTTTAACGCGCTCTCTCGTCTACACACCGCCCTTTCAATCCTTTCAAAGGTTCTAGCCTTTAAACCTTTTGAAAAGTTTCCTCCGACGGCAAATACGCGTGCAACCGCCAGCTGTTCGCCGACAGCGTCTCGATCTCCGCTTTCCATCACCGCGCACCGTCGCGAGCTGCGGGGGTTGTAATCGCCCGCCGCGGATCCTCGTCGCGTGTCGTGCACGCACCCACCGTTGCCAGCTTCGGGAATCGTCGCGCTCGCCGAATTGAAGCAGTTTGCCAGTGTTCAAGCGAATCGAATTCTTACCAAAGACGGATGGACATGCTAGAGATCGGAATGTGAATTTTAACGCGAATTCTTCTGCGAACCCTTACGTACAGTGATTTCTCTAGATATCTGTCCAAGGCCTGGATGATCAACGCCGCGGAACTGTCCCCACTACCGCGGGGTATGAGGGGCCACGAAGCTCGAGAAACCTTGGACGCCGAGGAGTGTAAACAACACGGCTCTGGTATACGTCACCTGGACCCGTGTTGTTGACATATATCGAGAATTCAATGGAATTGTAAATGAAAGATGTCCCAAAATGACCTGACATTTTAAATTGCGCGTCATTTTTTTGTGGCGAATATAGAGTACCAATCTTTGGCAACTGGCATCAGGAAGTATTGAGGTTTAGTCATGGAGAATTACAGGATCGAGCAACGCATAGAAATGGTGAAAATTCACTACGAAAATGGTGAAAACTTTGCAGAGACGGTTCGAAAAGTCCGCACGGATTTTGGTCATCGTAACGCACCGTCTCGCAAAATCATTTTCAGCGATGAGTGATGAATTTGAGGGACCGAAAATTCACAAGTGATTCAACAGCTTCCCATGCATCCTCCACGAATCACTGTCTGGTGCGGATTTTGGTTTGGAAATGCGGTTAGTGGACTTGGAAGACATATTCTTCCAACAAGATGCTACACTGCGGGTGAAACAATGCAGTTGTTGCAGACGTGAATTTGCCATCAAGATCCTGCGATTTGACGCCATTGGACTTTTTTCTTTGAGGTTTTCTGAAAGGAACAGTGTATGCTAATGATCCACAGACCATTCCGGAGCTCAAGGAAGCAATTGGACACAACATTACTGAAATTAGTCCGCAATTATGCTAAACTGTTATCGAAAATTTCGTAAAAAAAGTGAAAGTTTGCAAACAGGGACGAGGCGATCCATATCGTGTTCCACAGATAACCTCCACGTTTGTACGTTATATTAAAATAAAAACATTCATACTTAAAAAAAAAGAATAAGTAAAAGAATAATAATTAAAAGAATAATAATTATTATTAATACATTAAAATGTCAGGTCATTTTGGAACACCCTTTATCTGTTCGTACAAGAGATGCGTAGGACAACTTCTGGACAACCGAGAGACTGTCGTGACCGTCAATGAAAAATACGTGCCTGGTAATTAATATAAACGAGTTTGTAAAGTAGAATTTATAGTGGCTCTACTTCAGTGGCGAACAGTCTATTGTTTTAACCTATAACTCGCTAACAGCGTGCGAACAGGGGATGAGTAATAGTCCAATCTGCGGTGCAGTGTTTAATATTTATTTACAATTTAGTATTTGTTTATTTATTTGTACAGGAAAAACCTCTTAATACACGGACAGTGCTGTATGCGATGCCAATCGATCATTGGCATCACGGAACGCGTAAAAAAAAGGGTGCGCGTCGCGGAACCCTTTGTTTTCCACTGTTTTTACTGTAACAGCTGTACCGAAGACTTTTGTCATTGACTCTGGACCTAGATTCGTCCGACCTTTAAGGGAGCTGGCAGGCATTTGGCCTTGACTGTCACGCTATGTTACGCTGTCTTCTTTTTTAGACATTTTACGTCTTAAATAAGTAAATAATCAATTAAAAATGCATACCACCGTGTTTGTACATGCTTTGCTACGTCTGTATAGAGCCTTTTTTCGATACGAACACTAAATCTTTCGAAATTAAGAGAATCTCTCTGCAATATACGTATATGAACTTGCAAGGGTCAAAATCTTGGCAAATTGACGCTTCAATGTTGTAATGAGCAGTTTAAAAGTGGTCACTTGTGTTTCCTAAAAGTCCTATCTACGTCTATCCAGAGCCCCAATTGCGTATTTCTACCTCATCGTGGAGTAATTTGTAATATTCGGCAGAAAATTCGTTTTCTAAAGAAGGTGTGACGTCACAAGATGGCTGCCGCAGAGAGATTCTCTTAATTTCGAGAGATTTAGTGTTCGTATCGAAAAAAGGCTCTGGACAGACGTAGCAAAGACATGTACAAACACGGCGGTATGCATTTTTAATTGATCACTTGCTTATTTAAGACGTAAAATGTCTAGAAGAAAAGCACAGCGTAACATAGCGTGACAGTGAAGACCAAATGCTAGCCGGCCCCCTACACTTTCTATTTGGCCGTCGTATTACTCTGAGTCGCCAATCCCGAAAATGGATCGAAAAGTCGAAAAGATTGCCGGTGGGAAACTCGAGGCTGACCTTTTCGTTTAAAGGGAACAAGACCCGGCGAGTTTAACCCAATTTCGTCTTAGCGAGCAGGCAACCGCGACAAAAAAAAAAAAAGAAACAACCGCGACAGAAGAAAAGATTCTCGGGAGACTTCGCGAACAGTTCTTAAGGGACGTCGGTCCCCGGGTCGCGAACCGTATCCCGTCTGGAACGGCGGGAGGAGGGGACGAAGGAAACAACGGAAACCGTGAATAAGAGGGAAAAGATGTAGGCGCGCAGGTTAGAGAAAGGAAGAGATATCCGGCGCTGGTTGTCACGATAATTCTTCCGAGACTGGCGCGCCGCAACGCGGATCGTTCCCCGTGCCGTGATTTACAGGTTCGCGAGACTCTGTATTTTATTTGAGTCGAACTTTTTCCGGTGGCAACGGATTCTTTCACGGGTAGGCGGCGACGTGCTTTCAATTTTCGCGACCGGGAAAACAAGCAACACGGCGCTTCGCGATTCTTGCGAAAAACACACCCGATGGCGTTCAACTATTCGCACCAGAATCTCCGATAGTGCGCTGCTATCAGGTTTCACGGTTAATTTCTTCGCGTTATTTTTATGGTTACTTTTATGTTTCAACACTCTTTATTTAAGCGCATTTGTCGTGTATACACGTCGGACCAAATCTCTATTGCGGTTAACGTTAATGAATTGTTAATTTCTTATCGAATGAAAATGTAATTCTTCCTCATTTTGCTTCACTTTCTTCGTAAAATTTATAATAGCGGCATTTGGCATGCGTTCGACGTGTATATTCGTCATTGCTTGATTTTAATTCCGTCCCGCGAGGGATTTTAAAGCATTTCAATATTAATTTATACCATTGGAGTACGAGTCTTTACGACTTGAGCCAGATAGAGATATAGTTCGTTCTTACTTTAATAATTTTCTCAAGCTGAGAGTAATACATTGGGACTCATTGTAACCTTTTTACTGTTTTAAATTGCACCTACCCATTTTTGCTGTCAATTAACACTAAAAGCAACATGCTGTCTTATAAAAAAGACGAGATTGAATTTATTTGGATTTTGTGCGGCTCGTATTATAATATATTCTCTCCTAAATATATTTATTTAATCATTTCCCACGAAAGCACTTTTACTTTTACCGGCCGTGGTAGATTTAGTGTTAATACAATAAGCAATCTGTATAGCGTACATTCATTGAAAGTAAATTACGCGAATAAAACAGCTTTCGGAAGTACGAGCAAAGAGCATTTATTTCCGAAGGATGAAGTAAATAAAACTATTGCAACTCGGGTTTGCGAGGACTCGGTATTTTTCGCAAGAGGGTCTCGCCAGACGCACGATCTTGCCGATCGATCAATTAGAGGAAATGATCGATGGCGGACCTCGCGACCGGAGCAGAGATTTATGCCGAGAGCGAGGAGGGTGGAAAGAGTATCGGGAGGACAAGGTCACGTACTCGGCGCGCGAGAGGAAACAATTAATCTGAGTTGCTCTTAAGAGAAGGAAGAAGGAGAAAGAGAGAGGTGTAAGAAGACGGAAAGAAACGAGCTGGAGTGGCCGAAGATGGAAGGATCGTGTCCTCGCGGAAGGGTGATTCCGATAGGGTGCGGCGCCCCACACCCACTGCCATATTTCAGGTGCCACGTAATCTCGTTTACAAGGCACCCTCAGCGCGAACGTTTCGAGAATACTCGAAGAAAAATCTCTCTGCGAGGCTTCCAACCGACAGACCCACGGTAGAAATTAACGAGTCGCAACCCTTGCGGATTTAATAACAATAATCACAATGGATCCAATTAAACGTAGGCTTTACCCCGAAAGCCGGAACTTTGGAATTGCTTGCGAGGAAGCTCGGGAAACCCGGAGATTCCGAAAACTATGAAACTTCCTGTGGAATTACAGCGTCGCCGGTAATGCCAGCCTAATTTTTGTCGACGCCACCGAGTCGGCTTAAGGGGATGAAATTACCTTTCGAAAAGAATCCAGAATTTAAAAACTTTCACCGGCGTCCGTAAATGCGTGAGAAAAAAACCGTGCCAGCCGACTAACTCGCTCCGCCGTCGATTTATTTGCAGAATTTCGATTTCGAGAAAGTATCGAGGTAGCGCAGGTTACACTTTCCTCGAAACCAGGTCGATTGTTTTTAATTAGTTTCGACGGTGCTCTCGCGGGCATCGAAGTTCGATGGATTCTTGGTTAACGAGTACCTAACAAATGTAATAAGCCGGTTGTTTACTTGTACCCTTCGTCCGGAGATTTGCTCTACGGTTCGATCGAGCGGGAGGTGGGGGCTCGTTGAGTCAGCAAACTCGAGCGACCACGAATCATCGCGATAATTGATCGAAGAGCTGATCGACCACTTTCGGTGCTCGATTTCAAAAATACCGGCCATCGGCTACGATTCGAGTACTATCTATGTACAAGGGAATCTGGCAATTCGAGGATCGTGTTTCTTGAAACGTAAGAAAGCGTACGCGCAGTTTCCGGTCGCCGACGTTTCAAGGACGCGGAGCCATTGGTTTCCGCGAGCCGGAGGACGTTTTCCGCGGGGCCGAGGGTTGTTTGCCGATTCGCAAAGTGGAGTGCACGCACCAGGAAATTCGACGAACGCAACGCAAGGCGCCGCTACGGAACGGACGCCGATCGATCGGCGCGGCTCGTTTAAAATTACCGTCACTGCGAAAATACGTGGCTGCCCGGTAACGACTCGTGGAAACGCAGAGAACCGATCGCTTCTTCGACGCGGAATAAAAAGAACAGACGGGTGAGGGAGCCTCGAGTATTCTCCGTAAAACGGTCGGAAGCATCCTTCGACCGCGACTAATGGAACGAAAAGACGAGATTGAGAGAGCGAGCGAGCGAGCAAATGAACGAACCGAATTATCGATCGAAAAATTACGAAGACCGGCTTCCTCCGTCGAAAACGTCTTTCTCCCTGTGTTCGGTTCGCCGGTAGAGCCGACCTCTCCCGCCCATTCTCTCTCTCTTTCTCCTCTTGCCCTCTTTCTTTTTCCTCTCTGCTTTTCTCTGGCAATTATTCGCCGATCAGAAGCGATCGACGCGACGTCGCGCCATCTCCCTCGTCCGTAGTTCGAGAAATGCTTTATACAAATAAGTGTTTCATAGAACGCGCGTTCGTAGAATGTTCGATTGTCTTATTTATTTCTGTGTTTCTACTTGCAGTGGAGTAACATATTTTTACGTTTTCATTTGCAGTGGAGTAACATGGCAACTTTCCGTTGTAACAAATATTGGCTGGAAGATGAAGCGAGAGGATGCGACCTTTGTGGGGACCGGTTTGGAGGAATCAACGAGAGACTGCAGGGAAACGGAAGGAAAGATCAGGGTTGAGGATGTAGACCGAGCGGGAGAAAAGATGGAAATGTCAAAGCGTGCCTTGCGGGGTTCAGAAGAGAAAGAAGAAGAGAGAAGAGAGCACAACTGAAGGCACCAAAGAAAATCTGAGCTAGTCAAACTGGAACCAAAAATATAAGAGAATAGGAAAGAGTGCGATATATAGTGTAATAATAGAGGGAGGTAGAGTGGGATTGAGAGAGAGAGAGAGAGAATGGACGAACCAAGTGTGTGGATAAGATAGTTTTCGCAATTTGCCAAAGGCTGAAACCGCCGCTGCAATTGGCGAGGCGCGGTCTTTTAATTTCGCAGTTCGCGGCCCGTCAACCCGGTGGAAATTCGCCGCGACAAACACGAATCAAAGGATCGACAGTCGCGATCGAACGTTTCACGAGGCTCATCGACAGGCCGTTTAAATGAGTCGACTAGCAGAAGCCGATATATTTCGGTTCGCTGTGACACACCGCCCCAGTCACTCTTTCTCTCTACTTCTATTTTTCCCTCTCCTAGAAGCTGCGAGAGAAACGGGTTCTCTCGTTGGCTGCCGGATTTATATCGCGCGATACATACGGAGTTAAAAAAATCGTTTGGTCGCGCGGGCGCACGGTTTGCAGGCGAGAAAAGGAGAGAAGAGAAAAGGGAAATGGGAAGAGGGATGAGGCGGCGAAGGAAAGAAAGAAAAAAAAGGGCGAGAGGAGCAGAGGAGGTTGGACGGAGGGTGTGCGGGTGGTCGGGTTAGAGGGTAAGAGAAGGTATAAAGAGGGCAAAGGTAAAGGGATAAGAGAAGGTGGAAGCAACGGGGAAGGGAAAGGGCGAGCCCGCTGCCTACTGCAGGCATTTCTGCCTTGCCGGCAAAGCGCGGATTGTGAGGCAGGCGGAGAACGTGGCAGAGCCGAGGGGGTGGCCCGTGGACAAGGGGGTCGGAGGGACCGAAGGGGAGGGGAGGGCGGGAACGCAGGGAAGAGGGAATCGCGTACAAGGAAGAAAAAAGGGAGCCGTCAAGCTGTCGCTCGCGTTCCGTAAACACGGAAGTCTGAAGTGCTCTGGCTTTGAACACCGACGACGACTACCGAACGACGACGGCGACGACGGCGACGGCGACGACGACGACGCCGACGACGACGACGACGGTGACGACGTTGCCTCCGACGACGACGATCGTAATTACCGTCGTAGGTGAGACTGCCGGAAAACGCGTCGTTTACGTTTCACTTGTGTATCGCTCCGCCTTCCGACACCCTCGCTCCTCAACCACCCTTTCGATTCGCCGCCCCCACGGCGGCGGGTCGCGCGAACCCTCCGCGACAAAGTCCCGGAAACATCTCGATGACCTTCTCCCTCCCGCTCCCGGACCCTCTCGAACTTCCTCTGATCCCTCGAGCAGCGCGAAGCAGCTCCGCTGCCGCGGCACGCTCCACCTCTCGGATTCTCGACGACTTTCTTCCTCCACGGACAAGAGAGCCGAAAATAAGCCAGCCGAAACGGAGGACGGGGAAGGGGGACGGGGGCAGAGGGTTTGGCAGCAAAGTTATCAGCCGAGAGCAAACTTGGTACATACTTCGCGACGAAGATGAGTGTCTTCTGGTTGTCGCGCCCGGCCGATCGGGTAGGAGAGGCTTAACGAGCTGGGATGGACCAGCGGCCCGGCCTCCGGAAATATTAATAACCGTCATAAATTTTAACACGATGCTACCGCGATCGAGCCCGTTACTCCTCTTCGTATTCTTCCCCGTCTTCGTTTTTCTTTCGCCTCTTGTGGCTCCGGTTTTCTTCGAAGGCTCACGCCCCTCGGGGTCCGAACGACTCGCCAACATACGAAAGCGAAAAATCGGCATTAAGTCGTAAATTTGGCGACTCCCCGGGCAAATTTATCTGCGCGATCCCGCCGCGCCTTGTCGGTTGACGGGAACGGGAACGGGAAGCGGGAAGCGGGAAGCGGGAAGCGGGAGCGGCCGCGCCAACACCGATTCCAACGAGAAGTGTGCCGCCGAGCGTGTTTTGCGCCATTCTTTCCATCGGTTCTGACAGCCTCGCTGGGAATATACGCGGCAAGGCTTTCCCCGCCGTTGCTTCTCGACGTGTTCGAAACAGCCGAGTTGATGGATCGAGCTGGATTTAGCAAATGAGCAGACCAAATATCAATGACGCTTTCAATCGCTCGCGCTTTACGATTTATTTACAGCGATTCTGTGCTGTACGCGCCATCCACGATCCTATCACGCGATTAAATCGTACCGTGTTCCGAGAAACTCAGAATTAGGTGCAAATCAGATCAAATTCAACTGATAGAAATCGAATCGCAATTTTTGTTCTGTGTTATAAGTAGGTTTACTGTATGAGCTTACGGTTCAATTTCTAGAAAAAATCTTGCGCAGGAGCAATCATCATTTCCCGTTACGCGAGAGCGCATTAGTTTCTATTCCCTTGTAATTTTCCTGCGCTCTGCACGCTTTGAAACGTGCTCGTTTCAACAAGTACGATCAACGAGCCCGTTGTTTCCGGTGAAAAGCGAGGCTCAAAATTCCATACAATTAAAACCGGCGCACACAGCCGAAGATAAATTGCGAAGCTATAATCATTACAATGCAGACCGAGCCGAGTCCTTTATTTCTGTTTCGTAAAACCGTGCTGCTGCGCTGTAAGCAATCAAACATTCCGAGCGCGCGTGCCCCCATTGTAAACAGTCTCTTTCCTGGATGCGGCACGGCGCTGAACGGCGCAGGGTTTTGCCCTGTAATTAATCAAATAATAATCACGATAATACTACTACTAATAATAATAATATAAATAATAATAATAATAATAATAATAATAATAATAATAATAATAATAATAATGATTCGGGTGGCAGTAATTGCCGCGTCGGAGGCGCGCTTAACGCTGCGAGAGCCCGAAGAAAAGGCTCGAATTCGATCGGATCATCGGGGGAGCCGGTTGGCTGGCGATTCTATGCCGCGATGGCTCGCTCTCGAACGCAATTATTTCCGCGTAGCCTAATTAAACCGCGGGGGGAACGAGCAGCGTCGCGTTCTCGAGCCGACCCTAATTGCCGCGTTATCGCACGCGCGAACCACGATTCCCGTGGTCTAATGAACCGAGACATATTCGCATCGGACCTGCCCCTTCAACTGGCAGCAGCCTGTAGCCTGCAACCGGCCGCAAACGGCAGCCCGTCGTGCCCGGATGCGCATTCACCCAAAGGGAATTTCAATTACGCGATCGGAGACCTCGATCGAGCGTGGATCCGACAGTCGGATCGAGACAGCATCTCCCGTCTTGACCGCGACCCTGAACGTACCTTCGCGCACTATCCTCCTCGACCCCACGACCCCCACGGGCTTCGAATGCCTCGCCTACCGATCGCGAGCCACGACTACAGTGTCCTTCCCCGATGTATCTCGCTTGTATCGTTACGCAATTCCAGCTACTCCGCGTCACAAACGACGCGACGTTCAACGCGAGAGAAACGTTTCCCTGATGAAACAAGCGACAATCGAATGGACGTTCAACAGAAGGGAATGTTATATTTACTTAAATAATGCTCCAGGGATCTGAAAAGATGATAGTCAGAGGGGGCAATATCCGGTGAGAACGGGGGGTGCGGTAAATCGTCCCATTTCAGTTCTTTGATTTCTTCCTGAGTAAGTTTCGCTGTATGGGGCCGGCCAAAGTCAATTTGCAGTATTACATCTCTTTTGTGGATTAAAGATGCCCCCTTTTTTAATAGTTCTGAATACCGCCGTTGTAATTGGTGACAATACAACTCAGCGATAACTGTTTCTCCAGATTTCAACAACTCAAAGTGAGTTATGCCACGACAGTCCCACTAAACGCACAGTAACACCTTTCTAAGTGATAAGCTAGGTTTAGGGGTTGATTTGCAGAAAGCCATTGCTTGGCTTTACACTTTATGTGATCATAAAGAATCCATTTTTCATCTTCTGCTAAGAAATCTGAATAACAATGAAGTGCAAATTAATCGATGAATATTCTTGTTGGTCTCAGATAATTGATGCGGTACCCATATACCTTGCCTATATGCCCTTCCCATTTCATGTAGGTGCCTTTGTATAGTTGACCATGTGGACCCAAGGATTCTCGATAATTCTTGTATACTTAATTTTGGATCAGCTTCCACTAAAGATTTTAGGGTGTCATTATTAAATTCAACTGGTCCTTCTGAACCAACGTTGACGCTTGTTGACCTTTAATACATGTCCATAAACATCGTAAATTTTCTTTGTTCTTATCGTTGCATTAAATCCCGTATGAAAATGAAAAAGTATGCAATGAGCCGTCATTTTATTACAGGGTAGTAAAAAAATTATACTTTTTAGAATATTTTGAACACAGGCTGCTTTACCGAAAACTGTAAAAGAATACGTGTTTCCTCTTCAACGATCGTTACAGAACTAAAGGCAAAACAAATTCTTTGAAAATAATTGATTACTTATGGGTACCCCTAATATTTGCAACCCGTTGGCGCTGGAGAATCTCCTCGCGGAGGAGATTGCATCGAAAAATGCTCGGCTGTGCTGGAGGTTCATTTTTTCATCGGTGCAATTTGTACGCAGGAGGCAGTAAGAGAGAGCCCCAATCGAAATCGTTGAAGTGGTCCGAGTGACCTTGTGCAAACTCGAGCGACAGAAGAGGAAATCAAAGGGAGAGAGTAATCTTTGCGGAATTTCGCGATTAAGAAGCATCAACCTTGGCGGTATAAATAACGATCAAGGGAGGAGAAGGAAAGATAAAGGGAGAAAGAGAGAGAGAGTGAGAGGGAGAGGGAGGATGACCGTGGCGCGAGAGATAAGGCCCGAGCGCGATTTTAAATTGCCTGCCATCCGTCTCTGTCTGCGTCGGATCTGACGGCTGTCAGAGCTGTCCCATCGCGATTATCGCGTCATGGCACCGCCGCGAAACGCCCTCGATTCCGTTTCCGTTCCATTCCCCGTCGTTTCCGGAACTGTCCGCGTCCCATTTCGAACACAAACCGAAATACACTCGGGACATCCCGCGGCGACAACATCGACAAGACGGAGCGGGAACGCCATCGTCCCCTCCCTTCCATTACCGCCGTTATTATCATTATTAATTACGTTGACGGCTGTACGGTACCCTTGCAAGTCGTTCTCCCTTCTCTACTTTTTACCTACATTAATTACTATCGTTTTCTCCTCAAAATCGCTCCTCGCGGCATCTCCGCTTAAAAAGAAACGTGGATGCTTATGCATCGACCTCAACAGAGATAAAAAAGCACATCTCCGAATACTCTCTCGCGATACATATTCGCTTGTTCGTATCCGATAACTGGACAGAGTGTTTTATGAATTTACAATACAAAATTAACGGAAGAATTTACGAATACTGTTCATTGAAATGATTCAAACGGGGAACACATCTTCGAGCTACGTTTGCCTTGGAAATTCTCCCTTTCACAGGAAGATCCGTAGTCTGGCAATAACGTGTTCCTTGAGCATTTTCTGCCTTCGTCAAAGGCTGATATTGAAGATGATCGGGTTACGGTGTTCAGACTGGCAGTAGCTTGCGCGAGTCATCATTGATTCGAACGCAACGGTTCTCGTCTTGAGGGTTCCTTTGGCGGGAAGGGTAACGACGGAAACGTCTCTGCGTGTTTCCGGGGCTTGAGGGTGGAGGGCCCCGTTGCCACCAGGCGGTGGTTGTTTGTCCAACGCGGCTCCGTAAACGTATTTGGTAATCGGCGCGTTCAAACACGCTCGCTATTCCCTCGGGGTTGAAACGGGAGCGAAACGGTGGCGAGGCGGGACACGGGACGGGAACCAGCCTGAGCGTAGGCGCTTCGCGATATCGCAAACGCGTCGGAAATTTCGGGGAAGGAAAAAGAGAGGGACCTTTCGACTCGACTCGCCACGGCCTCGACTCCGAGCGAGATCTCGAGCCGACTCGATTTGAGCGGGATTCCGAGTTTACACATCTTAACGACCGTCGTCCTGTGCAAACTCGGCCCGACGCCCGGAAATCGATTCTCGAGCTGCAACCTGTCCCTCTACCGACTCGATATTATATTTCCACGTCCGCCACTGTGTCCTGCGGTGAAAGTCTAATCGTCGATCAGGGAATTCCAGTGGTCCGCCGACGAAATTCGATTCATCTTTTTTCGGGGCCAATCCTGGAGCTCTTTGATATCCCAGCGGCTAGAAATTGATTGTCCCGTACTCGATATATGCTATTTGGCGATTTACACGAAGGACGCTCGGTACGTTTACTACTCGGCGGGCGTTCAGTACGTTTAGTACTCGGCGGAGGTTCAGTACGATTAGTACTCGGCGGAGGTTCAATACGGTTAGTACTCATCTGAGGTTCAGTACGTTTGTTACTCGGCGGAGGTTCAGTACGCTTAGTACTCGGCGGAGGTTCAATACGGTTAGTACTCGTTGGAGGTTCAGTACGTTTAGTACTCGGCGGAGGTTCTGTACCTTTAGTAATCGGCGGGCGTTCAGTACGTTTAGTACTCGGCGGGCGTTCAGTACGTATAGTATTCGGCGGGCGTTCAGTACGTTTAGTACTCGGCGGAGGTTCAGTACGTTTAGTACTCGGCGGAGGTTCAATACGGTTAGTACTCGGCGGAGGTTCAGTACGGTTAGTACTCGGCGGAGGTTCAGTACGTTTAGTACTCGTCTGGCGTTCAGTACGTATAGTACTCGGCGGGCGTTCAGTACGTCTAGTACTCGGCGGAGGTTCAGTACGTTTAGTACTCGGCGGAGGTTCAGTACGTTTGGTACTCGGCGAAAGGAAAGGGTGGCTCGCACGGTCGCGCGTAAAACGGAATCACGGATTCAGCAGGACGATCGAGAGGCGAGCGTGTGTTCGTTGATAAGCCGGCTCGCAGACTTTCCGGGGGCAACAGAGCCTCTATTCTCCGGCGGAGCCTTTTTCCGCGGCGATTCTCATTTACCGGTGCTTGTCCGCCGAGGACGGAGGATAGGGAAGAACTTTTAATTTGCAAGAAACCGGCACGACGCGGCGGGAGAGACGCGCGGAAACGTGACCGAAATCGGTAACCGGAGGAGCCGGTTCCATGGCAGAACGCCAGCCGACGCTGTCTTGTCGCGTTCCAGGTTCGGGCGTCGAGCGCATCGCGCGTCGCCTTCCACGTTCTCCAAGCGAACCGAATCAACTTCCCGGAACGAGTCTCTCTCCGAGAGTCGAACCGTCTCTCCGCTCCTGTGTTCGGTCCACGATTCTTTTCTCTACTTCGCGTGTAATCTAGTTAAGGCGGAAGACCTTCGAGTCGTTCATCGAATATGCGCGGGTAGGTTTCAATCCTTGGACGCAGCTGAGCGCTCCGAATCCTCCGAATCCTCAAACTTCCTTTTCTTCTCTTAGGTTCATCTATTATTCTAGTATTACCATCACTTTCCCCGAGCGTTATCCATTTCTTTTCATCGAAGCGCTCGTAGCTTTGTACGAGCGTGAATTCTGAATCTCATTATTACAGAAACATTCAGAATTATTCGCGAGAGACGTCTAAATCAAATTAGAGATAACCGGTTGTTGGGTAGGCGGGGAATTCGTCGAAAACATTTTTGACGGCGCGTGTCTGACGGACGAAATATACGTAACGTGTCGCGGCGTCTTTTATTTCGGTAGACAGCGATTACCGCGAGCGATCACGTGTTCGCAGGGGTGCGGGATGGCTCGCTTTAATTACAAAACACGACGTTATTAATGCGGGACGGTACAGTCGGAGGCATTGGCATTCGGCCTTTGACCGCGACTCGTCGACATTAAAAGTTTCAGCGGCAACATCGGGGCCGCCTTTTTGCCGAACCGCTCGAGAGAGCCGCGTGAATGCGTCGCGAAGCGAGAAGAGTTTGACGGGCGTTTCGCGGCGGCCGGCTTTATGCATTTCCACCCCACAGTCCGACGCGCAAGAGAGAACGCGGGGGTGGTCGTCGGAGGAGGAACGAATAAACTCGACCAGCCGCCGAACGGTTGCGTATTCGAACTTCTCGCGAGGAATCTCGCCGACGCCGACGCCGCGCCGTGTTGGAAAACCGTCGGGAATACGTCGAACCTCGTTACTCTACGGTTCGACGATTTTTCATCGACGAGCACCCTCTCTGTTTCTGTGCTTTCAGTCTCTTTCTCGCTTTCTCTCTTTCTCTTTCTCGTCTCGCGTCGATTTTCGCAGATCACGCAGAAGGGTGGTCGGACGCAGGCCAGCCAGGCATTCGGAGATGCTGTTCCGACTATCGGGAAAATCGGGCAGCGATTTTTCATTTGGAATCTAAAAAATATCCGCGATCAAGCCTAGTTACTATTTGCCAGATTCTGCCGGAATTTACCGAATCGATTGCATTGCATCTTCACCCTCAACGAAGTTAAGAAACAGAAGTGTTTGAAGTCCAAGCTGTGGTGTCGCGTCGATCCCGGAATTGGGGCAAATGGTATCGCGACTAGGTAAAGACTTGGCTTGCTGTTGATAATTCGGTATTTCTAACAGATCGGTTTTTGAAGCAGTTCTGACTTGGTTACAATCGTATAGGCATTATGAAAGCTCGGATGTGGGTGTGGTTTTAGGAAGTTGTCTATGATTGGTTGAAGGATGTGTTTTTGGAAGGTGTTGAAAGTGTTGGAAAATTAGGAAGAGTGGGAGTAGACGGTAAATTTGGTTACAGGCGGCTACGGCTATAAAACTATAAATCTAGGATGGTTCGCAGTTCAGCATGTGCTGAGTTTTCTCGGATTTCTCACTACGCTAAATTATGCCGGATT
Organism: Halictus ligatus; assembly: GCA_028454255.1. Classification (NCBI taxonomy): domain Eukaryota; kingdom Metazoa; phylum Arthropoda; class Insecta; order Hymenoptera; family Halictidae; genus Halictus; species Halictus ligatus. The sequence goes on from CM052131.1 coordinate 14,794,594, forward strand.
TTTTATGACGGCCATAGTCATTATGCCGTGGGTGGCTAGTTGACCTTCACGGTCGTACAGATGTCCCTTCGCAGAGGGTTTTTACGGTGGAACACAAGCTATTTTTCATACAAATCAAAACTATACATTAAATATTTGTATGTCGAGTATATCACGAAAACAATGATAAAAATGATGAAATGATTCTTTCGTTTGCCGTAATACGAAAGTCCCATACAGCGTGTATTACCGTACGGGGTTACTCACATTTCAGGCAGCGAACATGTTCCGTTGAAACATGCTCGGTATCAAGACTCAGGGGACGGAGAAATTGTTGCAAAAATTAACATTCGGAGGCTCTGAACGTCCGGAGGAAACCAGCAGAATCACGAACTTGTTGCATCCGTTTGAAACAGCGCCGACATGACATATCCGCAAACATGAAAGCATTTCTTGACAAGCACACTCGACAAGATTGCCCGTTCCCAGGCAAGAACCGAATGCGACGCTCGCTAGCAACACGGTTGCAACGCGATCGATCAACCTTTCCACGACATTTCTTTCTTTTCAAGCTGGCCGCGCGCTCCCCGCGAGCGTGCAGACGCGTTCCCGAGCGATATCGAGTAACAAAGCGAGAGGCAATGATCGTAATAATAAATGTCGAAGCCGTTCGTCGGCCCTGAAATACGTTCGGATTGGAGGAGAGCGACGATTATCGGGAACGGGCGAGCGAACGAGGGAAAGACAGACTGACAGAGAGACAGAGAGACAGAGAGAGAGAGAGAGAGAGAGAAAGAAAGAGAGAGAGAGAGAGAGAGAGAGAGAGAGAGGCAGAGAAAAAGAGAGAAGGTGATGTCCGGGAGACGAAGCAGGAAGAACTCGGACCGGGTAACGCGGTAAACGGTTAAGGTTCGAACGGAACGGTGTAACGAGCCCTTCCGTAGAAGAGGCACTCGGCTTGTCACGGCGAAAAGGGAGGAACGTAAAGCGCATCGTACCGAACTGCGCTCCGGCACTTATTATTTGCCAAGCACAGAAAAGGAGAAGAGCAACGAAAACTGTACTCTCTCCTCCTTCCCTGTCCCTTCCCCTTTCCTGCGCCGCGAAAAGAAGAGGCACAGACGCGGAGAATAAGAGGGTACCGAGGGAACGAAACGGAGAGGGAGAGAGAGAGAGAGAAAGAGAGAGGGCCGAGGAGAGGGTGTTTCTCCGTTAATCCGAGGTCGGAGCACGGCTTCGTGCATAGATGAGCGCGATCCGCCGACGTTTTCATGGTTCTCGACGTATACGAGCGTATTTTCCCTGTTCGTTCAATTTTCTCACTCGTCTTTCGCTGCGCGCACAGCTATTTTCATCTTCTCTCGTTCTCCCTGTTCCTCCTGGCGAGCCGTCGACGGTTTCGCCGGATTTATCGTCGTTCTTCTATTCGAAGAATCGACGTATCGATCGAGAGCGAGAGAGCTCGCCGAACCGTGCATCTGGCCGCGCGCACTAATAAGCGTGTACCGCTCGTAAAAAGCGCCGGCTGAAACGAGGAAAACGCAGACCGGTGGAACGAGAGAGAGAGAGAGAGAGAGAGAAGAGAGAGAGAGAGAGAGAGAGAGAAGGAGAAAAAGACAGAGGGAAAGAGGGAGGGGAGCTGCGGCGAACCGGAGAATCGACGTCGACTATCATCCCGAGGATGACAATGACGATGACACACGGTCGTTGAAACTTTATTAATCCGTGCGTCGACCCCAGGGATAGATCAACGTCTGCGGCGATCGACGACAGCGCGATTTCTTCTTGCACGCGCTCTCGATCGATTCGCTCCTCCCCACCCCTTAATCTAAGAGCAAACACCCCCCCCCCCCCCCCCACCCGCACAGTTGGCGAAAATGCCATTTTGGCGCTCTAAAATAATAGCTTCTTAACCATTAGAGATAATTGAATGAAATTTAATAGATAACATTTATCGCTTGAAATTGCAATAAAAATCAATTTGGATTTACACGGTGTTTATTAATTACACAGGTTTTACACAAATTATAGAATAAGTGGAATTAATATACCTGTCCTTCGGCATTAACCCTTCGCACTCGAAGCCATTTTGACTCTAAAACGAAACATTTCTTCCGACCTAGAATATTTCCCTTCTGTATATATTTTGTCATGCTATACTCGTACAGTATTGAAATGTTTAGTAATTTATTAAATACAAACAAATTTAATAATGTAAAAAATGTTTCTAATAATGACACCGGAATTTTTTAGTGGCGCCTTACAGTCGCCATTCGACAGCTAAGGGTTAATATTCCTGAAGTGAATCTATAATCTCTGCTACGTTTGTTGCAAGTTGTCGCAAATTAATTAGTTTGCATTGTTTGGTCAACTGATCATAGTTTATCACAGTATATTCGGTGCAAGGTTCTATTAGGTTCCGGCTGAGAGTGCATGTTTATAGTTCAAATTCCGGCGAAAAGTCTTGTGCCCACTTGAAAACACTATAATTTTCAAAATGTAATAACAATTACTTGTTTCAAAATCGTTTTAAATCCTAGAAGATGCAAGCTATCATATTGTTCTAAACCCAACTCAGCCATTTCTACCCATTTTCTTTTAAATTGCACTTGAATATTGGGAAGGATACAATTTCACGTTCTTAATTTTTTCCTCGAACTTTGCCTGCCTCCTGTGGGTTCGGTGGGGAGAATATTCTTAAAACATCCCGTTCACTCATTTGTTTAAAAACAAAAACAAAATATTCCCTTTTCGAGCGCCGAAATCGCGTTTTCATCGAAATATTTCGCCGATGCCTCGAAATATTTCCTCGCTCTTCTTCGAAATAAACATTTCTGAGCTTCCCAAGCCACGGGAATTATTTTTATAAATCGACTCGTTGGTTCCGCGTACGGAAGCAGAGAAGGAAGGAAGGAAGGAGGCTGAATCGTTCGCGCGACGATAATCGATCGGAGGCGACCATTAAACGCGCTCGGTCAATTGTCCCGTCGATCGAGGATCGGAGGCGCAACGAGCGGCTCCCGTTGCATTTTTAATTGCCAGGGGAAGAGCCTCGGTATCAATCGCTTCCCCGCAAAAGCTGCGAGAACGATCGGCTCGACCCCTTTAATTCCGCGGCCGTGCCTGACCCTGCGAGATTCGAAACTTTTTCACCGTTTTCACGAAACGCGTGCCGCAACGGAAGCATTCCGTGCGACAGAGTTAGCGGACACCACACAATAGAGGACACGCTTCTAATTATTATTGGTAGGACTCGTCTGTTAATCGGACGGTGTAAACGTTGGCAATCGGCAACCGTTTCGTTGCTCGCCTTCGTTGTTAACCCTATGCACTAGGCGCTATTTTAATTCCAAAACTAAATTTTTCTTCCGCCTTAGAATATTTTCATTTTATTCGTACGAAATTGATCCGATTTCCAAATGTTTAGTAATCTGTTACATAGGAATCTTGTAATGTAACAAATATTTTGTGATATTTTTTGTAATTTCTATGAAATAATGCCACAACAATTTTTAGTGGCGCTTCAGAGTCACCACTCGAGTGCAAAGGGTTAAAAATGTTTTATGAAATGCAACATACCTCCTTTGCGAGACATTGTAATAGTATAACAGAGGAAAGTCGTGGAACCTGTGAATTCCCGCTATAAGTCAGTTGCGCAGTTCCGGTGAGGGACATTTAGACGAAATCTGAGGTTCTTGACGTTGCGTTTGAAATATACAGTGCACGCTGGAAACGCAAATGTTATTATGTGCACTCCTCGGCGGCGGCGGCTCTCGAGCTTCAGCCCTTCACGGGGTAAACCCAGCGGTGGAGTGAGTAGTATCAACGACCTTTAAAAGCGAGGCTTGCACTGATTTATAACGGGAATTCACTGTAATCGGCTCTGAAAATTTAATACAATCAAATAATGTTTTACATTATGTTGTATGAGCTTCGGAAACTTTTTTTTTGTTTTTATTTAATGTCACAACATTGAAAAGCATTCCGTGCGCAAACAGTCGTAAATACTCTTTCGAGCGACTATAATTTTTTCGCGAAGCTCGATATATCGTATACCCCGCAATGGTGTGGGTAGTCCAAACGACTTTCAACCGCGAAGCTTGCACTGACTTATAACGGGAATTCACTGTACTATGAGTTTAGACAACAGCGCGTATCCTACATTGAACTTGACAGTCCCGAAGTGACGGTGGCAGCGAGCGTGTTAAATTCCCGTGAAACGCGCGACGCTCCGCGCTTCGAAGTTTCTTTTCTCGATGACGCGAGTCCCGTAAAGACGAGAACACTTTGGCGGTGATTCGACAAAGTTGTTGAATCCTTAAAGAAAAATGTGGCGTGCGAAAACTTCGAAAAGGGAAGTTTAAGGCGGCGATTCGCGGTTCGGTTGCAGACGCGCGTCCTCTCTCCACGGGAGACCGAGCGAAAAATTCTACGGGGGGTTGGGCGAAAGCTTTCACGGGTTGTCGATATTCAGCACGCATGTTATTGGTTCACGGGAGGACGAGCAGGAGAATAACGCGAGGGCCAGGCCGAACTATCCGCAGCCGCTCGATGATCTAGGGTAGAAAAGCGTACGCGAGACGAGGGTGGTTCCAGGGAAATGGGGCGAACAGCAAAGGATGGACGGATTATGCCGGGCAAGTGGTCCTCCGCTTTCTCCGTTTGGTCCCCTCTCGCGAGCGTATGCTTACGCTTCGTGGACAGCTTAATACGTTCACGAGAAATTCTGGAAAAACGCTCGGGACGTACGCTCTGGTCTGCTCGGTTTGGTCTGACGATCGCCAGATATTAACCCACTGCCCCACGATATTCGCTCGGACTCGAGCGGAAAGTGTCCGGTTTTGGTAGGCACTGTACTTGTTTTCGGCGCGTGTTTTGCCTCGTTGAAATCGAGATTGGTCCCGCAGAGCATCGTAAACACGATGAAGACAGTTCGCGCTCGGAAGAGCGGAACACGTTGCTCGTTCACGCGTGCATGAGCCAGGTACACGATGGTACCTGCGTGTGCCATGTAGAAGCGTGCGCTTCGCGCCGCGCCGAGTCGAGCAGAGTCGACGAGGTTGAATGCCGAGGCAACGAGCGTCACGCTCGTCGCTCGGTCGGTTGAGCGGTTGGTCGAGCGGATAAACGACGCGACGTTGTCCGTAAACCGGCGCGTGGAGCGTACAGCGCCGAGCGGCTTCGGCCAAAGAAACCGCTGCGCCGCGCCGTTCCGCTCCGCGCCGCTCTCGCTGAATCGCGCGATCAGCCACTCGAGAAACTTGTACGACCGCGAAACACGAATCGCTCGATCGCGTCCCGCCGACCTAGACCGGGCACGCTGTGAACCTTCGCGCTCCAGGTTCGGCGGAACGTTCACCGCTCTGCCCACGGGAAACGGCAGGTTTCGCGTGGGAGGACACCGAAACGGTCGACCGCATTTCACACAATTCCGCACGCGCGATCATGCGATTTTCTTCTCGCGTGTACGACACGACGTCGCGTTTACAATTTTGTAAAACCCGGCTCGATTAGCCTGATCCAGTTACCGAGACATGGTCAGCTAGAAAAGCTGCAACCTGTTCCCAACCGACTCGATTTTTTACATACATGACTTTTACTCGATTTACGCTATTTATTTGGAGGTGTACTCGGCGGACGTTCAATATGTTTAGTACTCGGCGGACGTTCAGTACCTTTAGTACTCGGCGGACGTTCGGTACGTTTAATACTCGGCGGATATTCGGTCCGTTATGTACTACTCGGCGGACGCTCAGTACTTGGCGGGTGTTCAGTACGTTTAGTACTCGACAGACGTTCAGTACTCGGCGGGTGTTCAGTACGTTTAGTACTCGGAGGGCGTTTTGTATGTTTAGTACTCGGAGTATGTTCAGTACTCGGCGGACGTTTAGTGCTTGGCGGACTTCATTAAGTAACTTATTTTGATTCTATGTTATTTTTGACGTTTCTACTTTGGCAGTCAAAGTGTTCATCTAGAGTGTTTTTGTTACAAATAACTAGCGGAGTTTATGCATTAAAAATGCACATATTATTAAGAATGCGTATGTGAAACATGAAAAGGTAGAAAAGCCAATGGGATCTGAGAGTATCGGGGTACATTATCATCAACATATTATTATTGAACCTTAGCACTCTAATGGCGACTGTAAGGTGCCACTAAAAATTGCTGTATCATTATTCAAAATATTTTCTATATTATATTATTAAATTTGTTTGTATTTCATAAATTACTAAACATTTCAGTATTGTACGAGTAAATTGCATCATGTTCGTATGTATAACGTGCAAAAAAATATATAGAAGGGAAATATTCTAGGTCGGAAGAAATGTTTCCTTTTGGAGTTAAAAGAGGCTTGAAGTAAATGCTACAGAGAAATTATATTTTACATAAAGATCAGCAGTATACTTTGATCTTGTTCGTATAAAATCGGGCGTGTCGCGCCATGAAGACGTTTGGGAATTGTTTTGAATCATAATCTGCTTCGGCGGGGGCAGTCGAGCGCGAAGTGTTAAAAATTGGTCCAACAAGGCGTGTTTAAATACCAAACAAACGTATCGTTCGAAGGGACGGAAACCTTTCATTCGTTTCGGAACCGTGAACGAGCCTAATAATAGAGGAGTTAATTTTGCCACACCCTTTACTCAGGGGTGATGTATCGGCGAGGAGAACGCGAGGGGTCACGCAACGGGTGGCGATCATCCCCGAAAACAGAGGATCGTAAACGACCTCGTCGAGCTCGTGTCGCGATAAATAGTCTCTACGCACTGGGAGGAGAAGAATTCGCGTCGCGACGCGACGGCACGGAGGGGATCCGAACGGAACGGAACGCAACGGCGGGAAATTAGCGAAAGATAAAGACGGTCGACGATCGGGAGACGAATGGAGGGTCTCGAGTTTCTCGACGAGGGAGAAGAAAGGGACGAGAGGAGGCTGAAGTAGGGGGGAGGGGGCCGCCCGGGTTCCGGCTTGCGGCGTTAATGGGAATTTAATGTGCAACCGTTCGTTCGCGGTTGTTCGCGATTTCTCCCGCGGTCATCGCCGCGCCCCCCTCGGGTTCTCTTGTCCCCCATCGAGAACAGTTTCTTTCGTTGCCGGGCATCGAGGGGCTGGAACCGTCGTTCTTATTATCCGGCAAGTAACCGTTTTATTCGCGGCGAAAGCGCAGCCAGCTGGCACGAGAGGCGGCTTTGTTCGCCGCGCGGCACGGCTCGGCTCGGCTCTGCTCGGCGCGGCGCGGCGTGGTGCGGCGAGACGTCCAGCGCGTCCAATTCGTTAAAGTCCTGTCTGCCGGAATGGCGGAAAGGCCATTCTGAATGGCTCTGAATGGGAATCCCGCGACGGAGCTTTTCTCTGGAGCCCCCTCTACCCCCCAAAGACACGCGCTGCTCGAGCAGGACTCGCGTATCGAGCCTCCGCCACGGAAATAATCGTCGACGAAGCCGCGTTAAAGCTGCCAATATCGCACCACTTGAGCAAAATAAAAATTGTCTACGTTAACGCGAAACTTACCACGGTCAAAATTACCGGTTTTCTATGTTACGATTATTGACATTATAAAAACATTTTCGTCGGAAATTATTGAATTAACACTAGAACTACCCAGTAATAAATACACATGATGAATATTGCTTTGTAATCACGACAAGACTACATCTATTCAAACTCCAATGAAAAAGTTCATTCAAAAAATTCTGATTAAAAACATTTTTATAATTTCAGTAATTGTGAAAGAAAATATTAGGAACCAGTCATTTTGACTGATTCCGTAGTTCTAGTGTTAACTTCTTCATTCAAGCACATATTATAATGGAAATAGTGCAAAGTTTAAACAAATTTAATCTTTTCCCTTCTATAAGACGATTCCCTTTTAGAAAGGGTGTCCCAAAGAGACCTGACATTTTAATTTATTAATAAAACGTATTTATTTTTTGAAAAGTATAAATATTTTTATTTGAATATGATGTACAAACATCGTTGAAAAACATCGTTGAATCGTTGAAAATAAGCTTTACCCTTATTTAGCCCTTGGTTTCCTATTATTTTAACTGTATTTAAAATCGCATCCTTCTTGAAAGTTTCGGATAGGTCAGTAAATGGAATCTTAGAGACTTTCAAGGAACTGGCAACAGTAGCTTCTTTAGCTAAGGCATTGACCTTCTCGTTAATCCCGTATTCCCGAATGGGCCGGAATCCAAAAGAATTTTATCGAGTGATTATTGAAATTTTCATGAAATTGAATAAATTTTCTTTTAATTAATTTTCTTTTAATTACTGAAGCACAAAGAGAGTCTGTCAAGATAACGAAGCTTTGGTTATTATAGCTCGTCGCTAAGGGGCATCATAGTCTTTTCACTATTTTTGTAGTGAATTTTCACAACTTCTATGCTTTGCTCGATCCTGTAATTCTCCATGACTAAACCTCAATACCTTCTGATGCCAGTTGTCAAAGATTACTACTCTATGTTCACCACAAAGAAAAAAATGGCACGTAATTTAAAATGTCAGTTCATTTTGGGACAATAGCAAGAATCCCAAGCTGCACGACAATGTATTTCTTCTTCGGATAATTTTCACGAGTCGGGAATAGTGTAACAGCGTTCTCGAGAGCTCGTGATAATTTTTGTCGTAAACGCATATAATACGAGGTCCAATTAATTTAATAAATACCAAAAACATACCGAATAAATAATAATGAGACAACGCAGGGAATACGATTCGGGTGATCAGTCGCCGTTCGAATTTGGCAACTTTCCCCTGGAAGCGTAAAATAAAACGAGGTTCCCATGTGGTACGCTCGAGGTGGAAACCACAGCCGGCAAAACGCTTATCTAGCCCGGCGCGGCGTCGGAACGTCGGTCTTCGTGAACACGCGAAACCATCGAGTTCGACGCGATCGAAAACGTCGGTCGGTCGGACGAAGTTTGACAGCGTCCTGGAGGCAGCGCAGCGGGAAACGTCCGCGTATCGCTGACGATATCATCGGCCATTTCCGTGTCAAGTTCGTCTTGTCGTGGCCCGAGGGGGCAAGCGGACGCTAATCCGATACGAGGGAACGTTCGATATCGCGTTTCCGTGATTGCAGTTTCGAGAGGAGCGCGGCTGCACCGCACGCCGCGCTGTGCTGCATCAAGCTGCACCGTACACTGCTCCGCACCGCGCCGCGCCACGCCGCTAATTTCGTGCGCGAAGTTAAACGCGATTAGGGCCTCTATTACGGTCCATTAGCCTGCCGTTGCCGATGGTCGCGGGGGCCGGGGAGCCTCGAAATCTCTGCCAATCACCGTTCTGAAATTTCGTTTCGTTCGAACGGTAATTTCGCGGAATGCGCTCGGTTCCGAGGTGCAATGCCCTTCTGTCGCTGTTGCAGAAATTTCATTTTCCCCCGCGATGAAATCGGTTCGCCCGAGTATTTACGAGATCGTTCGGCCGCGGTAATCGTTTATTCGTATACTTCGAATCGTGTATACCCAATAATGTGTTACCAGGAAAAACGTCCCGTCGATGTTCGATGGATTTGCATATGTCGGAAGTACAATGGAAAGCAAAGATCGCACGGACTCGAACGGTGCGCGGGGTTCAAAGTTAACCGGGAATTAAGTCGAGATAAAATAACGGTGCACCGCGAGACTCAACGGAACCGATTAATATTCCCGATACGCCCCGCCGATACGAACGAGGAATGCTAAACAAACAAAACAAGAGAAAAAGAAAACAATTCCGCCGGTAACGTTCCAGCATTCATTCCCAGGTAGTTCCTCGTCTGTCGTCGAAGCGGGCGCGGAAGCTGTCGCACGGAGAATTAAAATTCCACGAGCGGACACCGCGCGACTGCGTTACCGCGAGCCAGGAGGTCCTTCGAACCGAAATTAAATCGCACCGCGATCTCCCGCAGACACCAGCCGCGCCCCCTCCCCCCGTGTCTCCGTCTCCTTCGACTTCAATTCCACCTTCTCTCCCTCGAAACGAAATATTACGAGCACGGAATCGCTTTGCCGAGGGAGCCACGCCGAAAGAAGTTAGTCGCGTGGGAGGGTAGAAGGACCCGGGGAGAAGGTCGAAGACGCGAAATCGCGACTCGTGGAACGGAAGATGGAAAAGGGAGGGCCGCGACGGATAAATACAATAGTTTCTCCGAGACAAAAGAAGAGGTATTTTATAGGGTAGAGGAGAAAGAGAGAGAGAGAGAGAGAGAGAGAGAGAGAGAGAGAG
>CM052131.1:14804882-14863639 GCA_028454255.1 Halictus ligatus
AGAGAGAGAGAGAGAGAGAGAGAGAGAGAGAGAGAGAGAGCGTGGAGCCGAGGAGTCACCGTTGAATCCGGTATGGCGTGGCACGGCATAGCGCGTCGTCTGGTCCCGGCTGTGTTAGATACCCGCCCCCGTCTCCATCTGGTTATCGCGGACGTGTACCAGCCTATATAGTCGGTCCTTTCCTCTCGTCACGGTGTCTGAACACGCCGCGTACGTTTCGTGGGTTAGGAGTCTCGACCGGTGGTGAAGAACGCCTGAGAGAGATCCAGAGAGAAAGGAAAAGAGAGAGAGAGATAGAGAGAGGTGGGGAGAAAGCATAACGAGTGCCGTTACGGAGGAACGGACCAAGAGAGACAGAGGCAGAGTGTGAGTGCGAGAGAGAGACTGAAAGTACGCGTGCTCCAGACGGAATAAATTAATCGAGAACCAAGCTGGCAGAACTCCAGTTCGTTGCGTTTCCGTCGGAATTTGTGTGAGCGTGTCCCTTCCTCGCCGTCGGTTGTGCCCACCGCAGCTCCCCAAAGCTCGCCCAAAGTTCCCCGAAGCCCCCCGAATCCTCCGGAACGTCCTCAACGCACGCACGTGTCTCCCGAGGTCCCACGACCTCGCTCGATAAGGATCGCGAGCGGTCCTTTCGTATCGGACGAAAGAGGATACGGCTGGGACGCGTTAACTACCAGAGAGCCACTTTTTTTCGTCCCGGGATCCTCTCTCCGTCGATCTGTTGCGGGACACCTGGCGATTAGCCTTCACCTCACCTGGGCCCGTCCTAACAGCAAACATCAAATGCTCCGTTTCCATGATTTTACTCACTCCATTCGAATCGTTCGAGAAAACGACCCCGTAACCTTTGGAGACTCCATTTCGCTGCGGTCCGCGAGCGTGTCCGGTGCGACAAGCGTTTTCTAATCGACACGGTTACCGTACACGACCTCGATCAATTGTTATCTCTTGTATAGCTCTTCGAAATCAGTGCGATATGCAGGGTGTCCCAGCTAACTTGACCACCTTGAATATCTCGCTTAGTGTTAGTAATAGAAAAAACGTTATAGGACAATATTAACCTAACCGAAGGGGCAATATAATGATTCGGAAAAAACTTTTCTGAGGTCATTTTTTTCTAGATATGAAGGTCGTCAATTTTTTTTAATGGAACTATATATTTTTATTATCGCGATGTAATAGTAGGGGTGAAGACCTCTTCAATGACATATTACATCGATATTAGATCGAGATACAGAAGACTCGAGTCTTCGAGTTTCAAGTTCAAGCGTCGAGGACTCCATTTCTCACAGCTCAAGGTTCAACCCTGGAAAGCTGCAGGGATTACGGCTGAAGTCGTGACTCGAGCCTTTAAAGCTCAGGACTCAGAGCTCATTTTAACAACGCTAATTCGGTCCCGGTGTCGTATGGTTTGCCACACGAAGGCCGATATCGATCCCCTTCGATCATTACTCGAGGAGCGTCGCTCTTCGACACATCTTTCGGCAAAAAGTCGTCTTGACGGCGGAAAAAGCTGATCCACGGCAACACGACACCGACGGTAACGTCGGCACAACGGCCGATCCCTGTAAAGCCGCGGCCGCGGGGTTTAAGCGGCGCTATTCAAGAAGCCGGGATCAACGGTAACTGCGCAATTCACCGGGTAATTTTGACGGGAGCATTGTCCCCGTGGAAGCCCGTGGAAGCCCGCCTCGCAAAGGGCGGCCTCGTGCTTTGCGCGGCTTTGACCGAGGAGCGAACGTAATCGTATTAAAAAAACCGAGGTGAGAGAGAGAGAGAGAGAGAGAGAGAGAGAGAGAGAAGGAAAGAGGAGAACGGACCCCCTTAAAACGTGCCAGTGTATAAACTGAAACGACGCATCGAGATTCGTCGAGTGTGACGCTCGCGCGGGAAACTTGTTCCGTCGAGCCGAGAGGCGGAGGGTGCGAAACGCTATGGGCTATGGGCTGTGGGTCGGAGGTTGTAGGGTGTTCAATGGGTGCCGGGAATCTTCTTGCGAAACTGTTTTTCCGCATCGACGGCGCCGCGCTCTCGCTTTTCTCGTTTCACCTCGACGGAATATAAAATCCGTGCGAATTACACGCGACCGTTTATACCCGCCTAGGTGGGAGGTGCGATTAGGCTCCGAGATGTTAATTGATATTTTTCTAGGCGGATCGACTATCGAGTCGGTACGATGGAAAATAATCGCGACTTACCTATCCAGTGAATTATTGCGCAACTAGACTCGTGACAACTGAACTCGTCGACTCGTTTTATTTACCCGGTGATGTTGTGCTATCGTTTAGGCGGAATAGTACTATCACGCGATCAGAGAGTTTCGCCGGGCGGTGCCGACGAGTTCGACGGTCGATTGCGAGGAGCCGTCATCCTCGCGCCGAAGGAAATTAGCTTTTCCTGCCATTTATCAGACGGCCGAGGGGAATCGGTCGAGGCGGAGTGTGAACTGCAACTCGGGGAGGAGCGGAGGTAGTCGGAGAGCATGCGGAGCGAAAAGACGAAACGAAACGGAAGGGCGGGGAGGAAGTATAGCTGCGACGCGTCGGAAGGGGAAAGAAATATCGAGATAATTAAGCAGGTTCCCGTTTGCAGCTGCTACGAACCACCGAATCGTTATCTTCCCCTAATTATCCTCTCGACTCGCCGCGACCGAGAAGACGATGACGACGAGGAACCGCTCCGCCACGCCCCGCTCCGACGGCATCGCATCGTCGGAGAGACAAGTAACTGCACAAGTTGGAAAGTCACGGTTCCGACTTACATTTCTGCGAGAAAACGATTGTTCGCCAGATTTCAAAGTCAGGTTCGATGGGACCCCATACGCGTCCAGGGAAAACTGACGCGAGCAAGCGACGCGGAACGGAAGCGACGGGAAATCGCGTGGTAGGGCCGCGAACGCGCGGTAGGGACGTCGAATTTTTCCGAGGCCAGTGATACAAAGGCGAACAAAAAGGAAAAGGAAAAACGAGAATCGGCGGAGGGAACGACACAGAAGGGGTGTCCCCTTTGCGCGCGAGTCATCCTTTTTACGAATGCCAGCGGTTCTGATTCTGCTGCTGTTCCCCCTTCCGAGTATATCTGGCCGATATACCAAGCGATTTGCTTTTTGTCGGTCGAGCATCCAGACGCGATCCAATTCCGCCGAAATACGAGGGGACCGCCGCCGCCGTCGCGCCGCGCCGATTCGTTCGTTCGCCCGTTCGTTTCGCGCTATCGACCATTGTCCGCGTGCTTCGAAAACCCATTGATCCGGCCAGAACCCATCCCGCGATTTTCGCCCTTGCTCTTCGAATCCGTTCGTCCGATCATTCGATCATCCACCGATCCACCGACGTCCTAACTATCGTCTCCGTATCATACACGCGGTGTCCGCCGCTTTCATCGATTTCGTCTACCACTTTCCGCTTTTGTCTACCACTTTCGGCTGCCAGACGCGCGGCGCACCACGGCGTCTGATCGTTGTTGGCTGATTCTACTTCGTTCGGGGCTCGGAAATCCACTGGCGGAACAAGGCCGAGTCTATCGCTTACCATGGGCGTCGGTGGTTCCATCAAATTTTGACCTTAAATATTACGGGTACCCATCAATTATTTACAAAGAATGTGTTTTGCCATTAGTTCTGTACCGGTTGAAGAGGAAACACGTATTCTTTTATAGTTTCCGGTAAAGCAGCCTGTGATCAAAATATTCTAAAAAGTATAATTTTTTTACAACCCTGTAATAAAATGGCGGCGTCTGCACCTTCCGAGGATTGCATATTTTTTAATTTTCATGCGGGATTTAATACAACGGTAACAACAAAGAAAATTTGCGATGTTTATGGAGATGTATTGAAGGTCAACAAGTGTCAACGTTGGTTCAGAAGGTTTCCTGCTGATGATTATGATCTCTCTGACAGGCCTCGAGGTGGACGACCAGTTGAATTTGATAATGACACCCTACAATTTCTAGTGGAACCTGATCCAAAATGACTGTGGATCTTTATGCAAAATAAAAAATATGTGCATTGATTGCAAGTCACAGGAGCGAAATAAAAATTTCTTTCTGCCTTTAATTATGTTATTAAGCTAAAACGATTTTTGTCATAAATGCATAAAATCCACAGTCTACTGATTACAATGCTTAACACTATACCTCCCAATTATTGACAGTATCTGGTAAATATTACCTTATAAAAATGGCAACCCTAAATTTATTATTATTATTTATTTAATGCTTTAAACCAAGTATGAACATATTAACATATTACATCAGAGCTTAATGCGTAACTTAATAGATAAAACTTAAGTTAAGTTAGAACTTAACTTAAGACTACTTTATATAGCCTCAGTTTGGTTGCATCATTTGAATGAAACTACATTTTAATTGTACAACACTTAATAAAAACGAAAATAATTTTCAGACCTTTGATATCTGGGCCACATAGGAAACATTTTAGATTGTCCGCAATTTTCAATAGAATAAACGCTTGGACACGGAGGTTCTACTATTTTCCAGAGATGAAGTTTTACAGTTTCCATAATTGTAAACTATGAAATCGGTCATTTTGTCCGTGGTAGGTTCGGTGTTAAATTACTTTGATTTTGCGGGATTTTCGGTGGACGATTGTTCGGCAGTCGACGCGTTAATCAGAGAGACCAACTTGTATCTGTGTCTCCTGCTTTTTCGAAATGAAACCGAAACATCTTTATTTCCCCTCGCAGTCTCGCTCGAATTTATCGGGAGCACGGACGAAGGAGGGGAAGGGACACTTTCTTTCAATGTCAGTGTCAGTCTACCCGCTTACACGACCCGTTTTACTTTCCACGCTCTTTCTCCGCGCGACAAAGGGGGTCTTGGTCCTCGGAAAATGCATCCGAGATAATTACAAGAAGGTTTTCTTCGGGCAGCCAGCCGGTCGTTGGGCGCGTCTCGATCCTCGGCCCTCGGCCCTCGGATCGTCCTCGACGAGACTTTAATCGCGTCGCCCTCCCTCGATTCCCTTACAGCCGGTGGTAATCCGGCCACCGGGATTGACTGGGGGATTTCCCGGGGAAAAATCTTTTTTCACGAGGGGGTAAGCTTGATCCGACGACTCGAAGGAGTCTTCGAGCGACGACGAATTCTTCTCCTTCCCCCGACGAGTCCCCCCTCGGCCCCTCCGCCGATACATCATTCCCTTCCTCGCGTTGCCGCTCGCGGTTCGTTACGCGATGAGAAAATATCGGCGAGAACACCCTGCTCGAAGAATGGCTCTGCCTTTTTTTTCTCTCCCGCGTCTCCCCTCTCCGTCGCGTCTCTGTTGTCTCGCGTTGTCTCTCTCTTTCTCGGTGCGATCCTGTTCTCGGGCGCTCTTCGCGATCGTGGAAACGCGGCGAGTCACGCAACAACGGTTTCCGGATTTCCACGCTCGAATCGTTTCGGTGATGTACGACGCGGCCGGGAAACACGCTCTTCCCTTTTTTTCGCGCAATCTTTTATCCTCGAAAACGTTAAAAACCCCGGGCGCGCACGCCCGCGCGAGCGTTCTCTTTGTGCTCGACCCGCCCGCGTCGTAGCTGCTCTCCTGCCGCTTTATCTCGCGCGCTGTTCGGTGTGTGCGCCGCGCACCGATGTATCTTATTTTAATTTATATTACCGCGCAACCCGTGCTACAATATGCGGGTAATATTTCAGCCGAACGCGCCGCGCGAGAATTTACCGCGCCGCGTCTCGTTCGCGGACGGCTGTGCGCGTATTTCGCCCCGTTTTGCAACGGGAATAACCGCTGCGTCGCGACAATTGTTGATCGCTCAACGGCCCCTGGCTGTTACTCCGCACACGGTACACGTCGCCGCGATATCGAGGGATCCTTTGTTCGATGCCACTCACCGAAATTCTTCAAACGTTCTCCATCGTTCTTCTATTATCGCCTAAAGAGTTGGGCCTACCTGAAACAACGAGAGACACAGTTGAAAATCGTGTATAATCGAAGCAATTTACTTAACCACTTGCATTTAGATTTATTTTACGGTTTTGGTGATTAGAACTTTTTGTAATTCGTAATATCCTAAAAAAAAAAGAGGAGAAAAGTCATATCCATTGTATGCCTATGTGCATTAACAACGCCAAAATAGAATTTTATTTCGGTTTAACACGTCAATTGCCGAATATCAATCCCAGAGATTCTTACAAAATCAGAGTAATTTAATTAATGAGACCGAAACTAGAATTTTAAAATGTATTATAAGGATTGCTGTCTTAACAACAAAGGATTCTAAAGATCCTAATAAAATTCGGTTTATCTGATCCCGTCACAATAAAAATGAATTTCTAAACATAGTCAAAAATCACTGTCAGTCGAATGCGATTGACGTGGCAGTTAACATGTTAAAGGAAATTGATAACATATTTATTAGACTCTGTTCAGAATCTTCATCACGAGTACGACTCGATGTTGTAGGGCAAGGGGTTAACGATAGGACGTAAGCAAATTTGGTACGTCCGAGTGGAAAGCGATCTTCCGATTGCAACCAATTAAAATGGAACACGCCGTTTGCAGAGCGTCGCGGTTCTTGAAACTTCCAAGACCGTCCCCGGCAAATCTCCTGGATCGGTCGTGCGGGATCTCGATCGTTTGGCAATGCGACATACCTCGGGGGAGGCGGAGGGTGCGCCGGACGGTAATTGTAATTACACTAGGCCCGCTGCGCGAGAGGTTCGCTTCGACGATCGATGCGAAGAAAGATCAACGAACGCCGCGCCGGTTGCCGAAGGAGATACCGCGAACTGTTCGAGAGAGACAGACCGGGGCGGAGAACACGGCGAAACGGGACAATGGTCGCGCGGCCGCTTTGTCTCGAATACTTATGCGTTTTCCCCGCTCGGTTCTCGTTGCCCGGCAATTATCGTCGGAGAAATATTATGTCGTGCGGGAATGGAGAACCTTGAAAAGAAATCGGGAGACCGTTCTCCGGCCGGGATGTCGCGTCGCTTGGACGTCGTCGTGGTCGTCGCCGCAACGTTCGATCGGTATACGTTCGCGTCGCTTCCGCCAACTGGAACTATCATTACTGTTATTATTATTGCAAGCGGAAGACCGCTCTGCCATGCCCCGTGGCTTTACGGTAAGGTACGATGAATTTAGAGGAGAACAGTTGCCAGTGGCATGGAAGCCTGCGTGCGATCCAGGGATCGATTTCTACTGGAAATTGCGAGAGCTCTTTTCGATTGCAGGATTATTGCCCCCATCGTTATAGCTATTCAACTATTTTATGTTTCACTGTCGGCATAATAAAAGAGTATGTAGGAATTGTTTCCTTTCTCTCTCCGCTCAACGCATTGATTGCTATGGTGGTCACTGGAAACAGACGCTATTGATTTATTTGGAAACGATTGCCGTCGAATCAGTAGCACCGGATAGCAATTTACTCATTCTGAAGTTCATGAAGTATTAGGGGTATCCATAAGTAATCAATTATTTGCAAAGAATTTGTTTTGCTTTTAGTTCTGTATCGATCGTTGAAGAGGAAACACGTATTCCTTTACAGTTTTCGGTAAAGCAGCCTGTATTCGAAATATTCTAAAAAGTATCATTTTTTTACGACCCTGTAATAAAATGGCGGCTTCCGTACCTTTCTAGGATCATATTAATCATTACATACTTTTTCATTTTCATGCGGGATTTAATACAACGGTAACAACAAAAAAAATTTGCGATATTTATGGAGATGTATTGAAGGTCAACAAGTGTCAACGTTGGTTCAGAAGGTTTGCTGCTGGTGATTATAATCTCTCTGACAGGCCTCAGAGTGGACAACCAGTTGAATTTGATAATGACATCCTACAATTTCTAGTGGAAGCGGATCCAGAATTAAGTATACAAGAATTATCGGGAAGCCTTCGGTCCACATGGTCAACTGAGACGATCAATTTGCACTTCATTGCTATCCAGATTTAATAGAGATCCATCTCTTAGCAGAATCATGAGCGGAGATGAAAAATGGATTCTTTATGATAACATGAAGCGTTCCAAGCAATGGCTTTTTGCAAATCAAACCGCAATATCAACCCTTAAACCTAGCTTATCAATTAGAAAAGTGTTACTGTGCATTTGGTGGGACATTTGGTCGTGGCATAATTCACTTTGAAACCTGGAGAAACTATTACGGCTGAGTTGTATTGTCAACAGTTACAGCGGCTGTATTCAGAACTATTGAAAAAGAGGGTATCTCGAGTCCACAGAAAAGGTGCAATACCGCAAATTGACAATGCCCGGCCCCATACAACGAAACTCAATCAGGACAAAATCAAAGAATTGCAATGGGAAGTTTTACCAAACCCCCGTATTCACCGGATATTGCCTCCTCAGACAATCATCTTTTCAGATCTCTGCAGCATTATTTAAGAAATAAAACATTCACTTCTGTAGAAGATGTAAGGAGGCACCTCGAGCCATATTTTGCTTCAGGAACCCTGGATTTGTATAAGAGGGGGATTGAAAATTTATAGGAAAGATGCTACACTGTATTTGATAATGATCTATTTTATATATGATGATATAATAAATTTAGAAATAAAAACTTCAATTTACTACAAAGTTTGTATTAGATTACTTAATCCAATAGTAGCATTTAAACTTCATTATCAAGTACCTAATAATAATTATTGAAATCGCTGGTCGAATTAGACGAATTAAATAGACAAAACTTCTTGTGAAATACGCTAAATTCGTGCGGTCGAGGGGCCTCCTAATTTGACTCTGTCTAGGAATGCGTAAAATGCTACCGGATATGGACAAGCGATTGTCGAACAACGAGTGCCACGAAAGTCACAGCAAAATATACGGTGAGCAACGTGTGCGCGCGGCGTGGCGCGGCCCGGCCCGGCCCGACGGAGCAGAGTTCGCGCGGCCGGTATGTTAAAATGATCTGATAAACTTTGATCGTTCTCGAACCGGGCACGGTGGAGAACACGATCGACGCGGTGGCTGGCCCGCCTTTATTGCATTGCATCTATCTGACGGAACGGGACCCGATTCGTTTATCTTTGGCAGCAGAAAAGAGCATTGGATGGAAAGGGACAGCTATAGCGAACTCGGAGAGAGAGAGAGAGAGAGAGAGAGAGAGAGAGAGAGAGAGAGAGAGAAGAGTAAAGAGCCGGATAGAGGCAAAGCGGGGGGCAGAGACGCGTCAGGGAAACAGCGGAGGTTCGCCGAACCCGTTCCCCTGGAATTAATTTGCGTAATTGGTGTAAACAAGGCACGGTCAACTAATTGCCGAGCCTCCGAGCGGCACGGCAGCCCCGATCCCGCGTAAACGATCGAAATCGACCGAAATTTAATTGTTCGACCGTTACGTGGACAGCGAAGCGTCGTTCGTCTTGGCGCCGTTCATCGACCTCGTGCGGTTTGCGTTACGTTTAGCCGACGATTAGTTTGCCGGAGGACGGTCAACTTTGATCGGAGATTACGGGGGGATACCGGCGCGACGCCGCGATCCGATGTCCCGAGATCGTACGAACTGCTTACGGTTTCAACACCAAACCTATCAAGCGTTTACAGTATCTGGTAAACATAGCCTTGTAAAAATGGCAACCCTAAATTGAGACCCCTTTATTGAGATTTTCCCCAACTGAATTTTTCTAGTTTCAATAATTGTAAAATATAAAACCGGTCATTTTGACCGTGGTAGGTTCAGTGTGAACCAGTTAACTGCGGAGCTTAATTTTAAAGATCCCTCACGGCGCGGAATTAAAATCAAGCAATGACGAATATACACGTCGAACGCAGAACAAATGCCGCTGTTCTAAATTTTACAAAAAACTAGAGCAAAATGAGAAAGAATTATATTTTTATCCGATGAGAAATCAACAATTCATTAACGTTAACCGCACCGAGTTTTTAACTGGTTAATTGATGAATTACTTGACGCGCATTTATCGTACGATCCTAGCTGTAGAAGACGACCGCAAGCTGTTTTCAAAAAGGATATTATTGTTGTGCTCTGGAGGCGGCGCAAAGTGGTCCCGGTCGACGAATTAGGAGGAAAAAATACTAAAATCATTTTTTCTGTTGAGCACAATAACATTATTTATATATTTTTTCATTCTAAATTGAATGAGACCACAACGAAGTCAATGCGATTAATAGTTTTCGAGATATGGTGATGCAATTTATGATTAAAAAATTTATAACTTACTGGGACAGATGATTATTTTTCAATTTTGTATTCCTCCGATGATAATTCAGTATTCTACTTGCCCGTGGCTGTGCCCGCGGGCATCGGAGGGCGCTCTCGCCCGGAACCGTGCCCGCGGGCACCCGTTCCACTTGAAATATTTTGACCTCCTGTACTTTCTAGCTCATTCTCTAAATAATTTATGAGCATATGACGATTCTCGGTCATAGTCGACTGCATAAAGCCTAATTCCTTCAGGTGAACAACCATATCCCGCCGAGTTATAGCGCGCACTCTGTCTACAAAAAAAATTATTTCTCACAAAATGGCAACTAAAGGCGAAAAGCTATTGAATTTATATCAAGTACAGGAGTGTTACTCTTGCTTAGAAATAGTTTGAATTAGTAACGTTTAGTAACTTGGGTTCTGCACTCCACAAAACGTGGAATAGCTTACAAAAGAAATGAGGACCGTGTATACCAAGATGTCCCAAAGTAGAAATAATAATATGAGTCACTAAATTGAAATAAATTTGTAGTTTTATATCTACCTTCAACTGTGGAACTCATATTATTATGAATATAAAAGTATTTATAATGCCAGGTAATCAGAACACACGTTTTCACGTACACTATTTCGTGACAAGCGATCGAGAAACTTAAAACAATTTATGCGTTGCGACGCGATATTTGCGTTCGTCATTTGTTTCATTGATAACGCGTCATGATCACTTTGCGTCTCTATGGGATGTATAGTACATAAAAAATTCACTGATAAGTGTTTTTCTGTACCTTTAATTTTGAACTTTTTTCCTCTTTAATTTATCGATTAGGCCACTGTGCGGCGCAGAAATCTGTTAGATCGTTGACGAAATTCTTCGGAGGCGAGGGCGAGGACGATATAGCCGAATGTCAGCAATGAAATTAAGCGGCGCGGGTCTCATTAGTCTAGAGGCGGAGTTCTCATCGGCGGAACAGGAGAAATTTGATAAAACGCCAGGAGACGGGAGCCAGGGGAGCCAGGAGCTCGAAGCCGAGCGCACAGACGGTGGAGTAAACGCGTGCCGCGTGAATTTCGTGGCAAAGGGAGAGCTAAATGGTCAGTCGGCGCGACACTGCGCGGAGCTCTCTCTGTTAAACGCCTGGCGCAAATTGGAACGAAGTTAGAGCGCGTTCACCGAGACTGCGAGGCCGTCTCCTGCATCGAGTAGAGTCGTTCGTTCCAACCCCCGTGACATCCTCGTCGCGTCGTCGTGGTTCTTCGAGGCGGCCACGCGGAATCAGATTAATTCGAGTCGACGTCGTCGCGTCGTCTTTTGACCTGTTAACCGGCAAGGCGAGACACGGCTCGCCCTCGTCTACGTCATTCGCAGTCGGCTTTCAGCGAGCTTTACCTCTCCTTTTCTTTTTCCGTTTGTTCCACGTGTCCCGCGACACCTGTGTCTCCTCTAGGCTGAATTTCGCGCCGACTGATATTTCCATTAACCTCGATACGGTTCTCGGAAGTAATCACGTGAAAGATCCTCGGTTATTTCACTCGTTATCTCTCTACGCTCTACTCGCTTTAACGCGTTAACCGCTCGCACTCGAGAATTATCCTCGCGTTGCCTTCCAAGAACGCGATACGGTAGAACCTTCTATAAAGCGGAGCAAAAATTGCGATTTCATTTGTGTACAATTTAATTTCATCCGGTTCGTACCAATTCCGAGTTTCTTAGAACGTGACGCGAATTAATCGCGTTACAAGAGGGTTAACTGTAATTTAGAGGCGGGAATTGTATTCGGCTTCTTGAGTGATACGTTTAATTGATCTCGAACGGATCTCGAACGGCACGCACAGCATCGCGGTGATTTCGAGAAACTCGTATCCCTGCAACGCCGTCGCGTGACTGTTCCCCGCTGTCTATGTCTCCCCGAGATCGATGGAACCAGAGATCAGCCCGCTGAGTCAACAAACTCGAGCAACTTAGGCGACCGCGTACCACCGCACGATGTCGCTTTTCACATCAAACAACGCTCATCAAAATAATTCCCTCGCGTCTTCCCGACGGTTTACGAGATATCAAAGCTGCTCGGGTTAAAATTAACACCCTGTATACACGGCCTTCCGAGCGAAAGGGTCAACGGGTTAAGGGCGAGCGAGAGAGGAAAATGAAGAGAGAGAGAGGCGGATTCTGCTGTTCCAGGCTACCGAAGCTGTTTTCTCGCGACCGGTCTTAAAATTGACTCGGCGAGCAGCTCGTTGAAAGCTCGATCGCGGCGCGTAAACGCAAACACGCGAGGCTCGTTCGCTCCGCGGTGCTTGTTCTCTTCTCCTCTGTTGCTCCGCTCCAACTCGCTCGAAATAGCGAGGCCGGTTAATATCGAGGCTGCGTGGCGGAAGAGAAGCGCGTCGTCCCGCGAGCGTGCAACCGCCCGCGCCCGAAGCTGCTAAAAAAAGAGTTCGACGCTGCTTCCAGAGCCCGTGGATCGCTGGATCTAGCCTGCGTAGCGATCCGAGACGAGAGGCGGGAAGCGGGAGTGCTTTCGATTCGGAATTTCGGCTCTGGAATTCCGCCATTTCCGGTCGTTTGTCTTCACCCGGTATTCTTGTTTCTGTTCCGCGAGCACGTTCGACGAGCGATACTTTCGGCCTACACGGAGCCCGCGCCATGTATCCCTTCGAAATCTAACCCCGAAGAGGGTCCCAAGGTGCTTTGTCGCTCTAGGGTTCGATGGAGCTTTTACGAAAAGAGTTCTATCATATACACGAGGAACGATAGCCCACTTATCGAAAATTAAGAGACAATCTTTGTGCCCAGGCTGCGCTGTGTTTTGTATTTTAATTGTGCTCGTCGAAATATAGCTTTAAATTGATATTTTGTCAATTTTCCTTTGCTTTTTTGTATTGCTTCTAGCCTGAGTGACATACTGTCTATTAAATTTTTAATAATTTCCGGATCAATGTTGTACCATTCTTGTTCCGTCCTTTTCCACAATTCATGAACACCTGAAGGTGGATTGTTATATTTTGCTAACATTCTTTTCACAATTGACCACAAATTTTCGATTGGGTTCATATCTGGACTTTGTGCTGGCCACTTCATCACAGCAAAGTTTTGGTTTCCTAAACATGTTTTTATTATCTTTGCAATATGCTCAGGGTCTCTATCTTGTTGAAATACTACTTCACCTTCGGCGAATTCAATGGAATTAACAACAGAAGGTAAATTACTTTGCAAAATATTTAAATAATGCTCTTTGCACAAGTTTCATCAGACCATAAGTTACACTCTTTTCCAATCTTCTGTTGACCACGCTTTGTATATATGAGCAAATTGTTTTCGTAGTTTAATATTTTTGTCTGAAAGAGCTGGGTTGCGTTTCTTTTCTCTCGCTTTTAACCCGATTCTCTTTAAAGAGCGGAGAATGGTCTATTCATTTGCATTTACTCCAACGTCTTGAGCCACGGTTTTTTGAGTTTTATGACTTTCAGACCGAAGAAGATGTGCCATTTCACGTGTCTACCGTTTCTTGAAGAAGTTGAGACACTACCATAAGTTTACTTTACTCTTGCACCATCGTATGGCTTACACCATATTTTACTGCAATTTGCCGTAACGAAAAACCTTTATCACAGAATGAAATGATAGTGTTTCTTTTACCTGCATTAAGTGGTTTCATCTTGACTTACGCGTGTCAACTAATTTTCAAATAGGTGAAAAACTGTGTAAACACCAGTCCAAAAGTGTCTTACTACAGTTGGCTATCAGTGTTTGTGTACAATTTCATTTCCCTAGCATTTGTGTACTATCTTAACCGTTTCTGATGAAACGTGCAAAACTGTAAACATTGCTTCAAATCCTTATTTTTGTAAAATATTATATATACCGTTCATGTTGTCTAACATAAACAGTTACGTTTTGTTTATCACATTCACCATATAATTATTATTACCTAAGCTTTATTATTCAACTGAAAAATAGGTTGTATTATCACGTTTTATGTAGCGAAGTGTGTTTACACTTTTGCTCGTCAATGTATATTACCAAATAGTCTAGATGAAC
This sequence comes from Halictus ligatus, assembly GCA_028454255.1. Classification (NCBI taxonomy): domain Eukaryota; kingdom Metazoa; phylum Arthropoda; class Insecta; order Hymenoptera; family Halictidae; genus Halictus; species Halictus ligatus. Next base: position 14,819,067 of record CM052131.1, read on the forward strand.
CTTACTCTTTTGAGCCCTTTCCCAGCGAAAAATATTCTCATACAAGGACAAAAAGTTGAGGCACGTGTAACCATTTTTCGCCTATTTTTTATCGGTAACATGGTCACTCTACCTTATCGCGGAACTACTGAGTCTTCACTAGATTCACGGGACCCGTCTAAATGACGAACTCGACGTTTTAAATTTACTATTATTAAGTGTGCCAGAACGCACATGCGAAGAATTGTTTAATGGGATTGTTTCTTTGAGCACTTATTATAATTAAAAAGGCTGAAAATTTGAATAATTATAATTTTGTTATTTCTACAACGTAAAATAGGCACTTTTTCCTAAAAGTCCTAAGAGTCCTAATTTCAGCGGAGTCGGAGCTACGTCGCAGGGTGTCGGGGGATCGCAGAGCCGGTAGTCAAAGAGAGTCGTAGACTCGTAGAGCAACAGAGCCGCGAACCTAATTGAGCATCCCTGTCTAGCATCTCGCCGTGGCTGATTCCGTTTCGTTCGGCAAACGATCCGGCCGCCCGCGCGCACGCTTTCGCGACGAGGCGCGTTGGAGCGAGCCTGGAGGACGTTCCGCTCGGTTCTGCTCCCGCTCGGCTCCTCGAGGACGACGGGAACGATTGTCGGTGCTCGATGAACGGCAGCCCGGCGAAGGAGTTCCTCTTCCGGCAACTTGTGCGCCGCTTTCGAAAGGATCGACGACTTTGTCGCGAGAACGACCCCCTAATCATTTTCCCGTTGGAAAGGCGGCGAAAGGATGGGGAATGGTGGGGGGTGGGGGAAAGTTCGAGAGGCTGGATCGAGGACCACGGGCAAAGGGTAGGTAGCTAGCCGAAGAGAGATCGTGAATTAGCTCGACAGGGAACTTCGTTCCCAAGTCGTTCCCGGCAACTCTGTTCGAAGAAAGAAGACGTCCCTCTTCCGTCCAATCGTTTCCTCCTCGGAACTGTGGAAACTTTTCGTCCAACGAGAGGCTACCGAGGGCCGGGATCGTTTCTTATTTAAAAAGTGGGAGAGGAAGAAAAACCGGAGGGAACCGGAGGAAAAGAATATCTTCGCGAATCTCGAGGAATCGCACTGTCTACAAGGGAAATATTTTTCTAGGGAAATTGTGGACGAGGAAATTGCCCCGGGACAGGCAAGGGAAAGGGAGAGGGGACGGGTTCGGGTTCGAGTTCGGGTTCGAGGGAATTTCGAGCGGAGTCCCGAGGCGAACGACACCCGGGATCCTCGTTCCGCGACGAACCCGCTAATCCCTCGGTTTTCACGCTCGAGGGCGGATCTCGATCGAGCCAGGTAATCGACGATGGCTGAGCGGTCGGCGCAACGTGGCTCGAAACCTAAATTCAAGTTTTCAACCTCCTCGAATACATATTCGCCTCGGCTACTTTAGACTCCACGGACTCGAAATATTTGTCGGAGTTAACGAATCTCGACAGATCTCGAGCAGGAAGGAAGACACGACTCCGTTTAACTCCATCGATAAAAATTCCAATTCGAATAAATGTTCGCAGGCTACTGGTAACATTCCGGGACGCGTATTTCGAGCAACGATTCCTTCTGGACCAGCGGCGTTTTACCACCGCTCAAAAATTCACTTCGCCCGTATAACTCGAAAAGCACACGCGCGCCACAGTAAAATATTAAAAATGTACGCGTATGAAATAACGCGGCGACGGTCGTTTGAACTCCACGCTACAGAAAATTTGAAAATGGTTCGCGGGGCTAGTCGATCATCCTTCTAAAGGAAAATTCTCCATTTTTGCCGATAAAGTCGAAGCATTGGTTTGATGTTCCGTGGGAACGGTGTACGGCTACAAATTGCACGAAACTCGATCGAACCGCGTATCGGATCGCTTTCGAAAAACGCGTGCAGGCCACGGGCGCGCAGATATCCGCGGGGTGGCAACGCGAGCAGGGTACAACCGGCGACAACATTGATTCAATTCGCGTTTTTACGGTTTCGGGGATCGCAGCGGCTCCGAACTTCAGATCCGAATGATTCCGGCGACCATGTTCGCTGGCTCGTTGGTAAAGCCAGGCGGAGGCTCTCCCGTTAATCTGTTAATCCTTAAAGCGTCTCTAAGGGGATTTAAGACACAGATGGCGAGATGGAAATGAAGCCGGGTCAAAGAGGTCGTTGTCGGTGCAGTGGTACGAAATCGGGTCGAGGAATCGTTTAGGAGGCGTTTTTTCCTCTCCTCTCGTCTTGTTTCCTCTTTTTCCCTTATCTCCGTGCCTCTCCCCGTCTCTTTTCTCCCGTGTCCGCGAGTCACCGATACGATCGGCCGAGTAGGCGTCATCTTGAAAATTAATTACCGAAGATAGCCCGAAGCGGTAACGACGTTGGCCGGCACGCGACCAATACGCGGTGCTCGATACAAATTGCGACCATTAATTAAGAACCGCGCCGCCGAGCCTCTTCTTCGACGACGACGATGTCGAAATAACGGGACCGGCTCGTTGACCGAACGAGGATCGAACGATCTCGCGGGTCGAGGATATTATCCTGCGATCCCATCTTGTCGATCTCAATGAATGGCGCAGCTGTGACCGAGGTTAAGGGGGGTTGCACGATAACGACTCTTCTTCCAGCAACCCAATTTACGTGCATCTTCCCGGATACAAAGAGACAAAGAACTCCGTTGAAATATCGACGCAACGAGTGGAGCAGAGTCGCGCTGCCCGGATCGCATTTCATCTTTCTATCGTAATCTCGGTTTATCGAAAACTCCGGTTTGTAATATACCAAAGCAAAAAGAAAAACCGTGTATGTCGCTCTCTCGCGGTCGAACCAACTTTTCCATCTATCTCGCAAACGTAAACACTTATTCTTTTACAGTTTTCGATCGAGCAACCTGTGTTCAAAATATTCGAAAAAGTATAATTTTCGTCATTGCATACTATTTCACTTTCATGCGGGATTGAATGCAGCGGTAACAACAAAGAAAATTTGCGATGTTTATGGACATGTATTGAAGGCCAACAAATGTCAACGTTGGTTCAGGAACCCTGGATTTCTATAAACGGGGGGTTGAAAATTTGCAGCAAAGGCGGAAAATTATCCTTGATAATGATGGAGATATATAATAAATTCAGAAATAAAAACTTCAATTTATAACAAAGTTCGTTTTAGATTTCAAAATAATTTATTACTTGTGGATCCCCCTAATATTTCGAACGGCGGGGAAATTCGCTCAAATAAATAATGTAGTTGTAAAAGGGTTTCCGTACAGACAGCGTATCCTAAATGAAATATCGACGTGCGTATAGGCGAGGCAACGAGGAAGGACAGGATTTACAGGATGACCTATCAGAAGGAGCTTTATTAAATTTCGATCACAAGCCAACCGACAAAGATTTCAATCTGCGCGGACGGAATTGCATAATAATTAGTATATCCGTGTCGCGTCAATTTTGCCGCGTTCCACGTCGAGAGGCGGACAGCGACGGGCTCGGGTGTTTCCCGTGGCCGAGCGGTAATTCCCAGTTTCCCGGAACGAGGGTAAAGCAATATCTAGGCCCCGGCTCCCGATACCGTCGAAGAGTGTCCATTTCAAAGGATCCGAATATTTCGAATGTTCCCTGCTCGTCGACAGAGAGACAACTAAGCCACTCGTGCGCCTCTTTATTATGCGAGTTGTCGCTTTGATCGCGTCGAATCCGCGGCCGCGTTCATCTTTAACGCGTTTGACTCTCTCCTCTATTTCTTTCCATCTCTCTCTCTTTCTCTCTCTCTCTCTCTCTCGCACATCCTCGACGATTCCGTTCCTTCAATTATCGCTCAGCCAGCTCGACGAGAGAGAAACTTCCGACCTGTTCCGCCTCGAGCAAACTGCATCATCCTACATCGTGGACGGAAGCGCGCACCCGCGTACAAATTAACACCGTGTCCGTATCGATCCCCCTGTCCCATCGCCGTTGGCAGCCTCGATGACGACTCCTAGATCCCGACAACGCTCCCCGAGCCGTAGATTTGACGTCAATCTCGTTCACCGGGAAAACGTTCCGAGTTTATAGTTTCCCATTTCGATACTTTCCGCGTCGACGATGAAAACCTGATCCCGTCGGCTGTTGATCGCGAATCATATTGGCTCGTGTTCGATCGCTTCACCGCGGAATCCAACAGAGTTTGTAACGCGGTATGCGGAATCTGAAGCTGGTCCTTGATTCCCTATTGTCCCTAAGAGCTCAGTCCCGAGGAATTCCTTCCTTACAAATACCTCTCGACCGATAAGGAAAACGAGGGTGGCCGTACGTTCTACGTGTCCGCGCTCGGACACCGTCCTGAATATTTTCTAGTCTCGTATCTCCGTCGTGCGGAGGACCTGGAATCATCGGGGTAAGCCACGACCACAAGAAAATTTCATGTGGTCTGCGCTCGATCCGCGCCGGCTACCGGCCGCGTCCGTTGAAGCGAGTTCTAGCGGATAGGTAGCGTTTGGGTGTCGTTGGCCGGTCGAACGAGGGACCCTCCTCCATCGAAATCCCATCAACGTCGCACGAGAGCAAATCCTTGCATAATGGAGCGATCTCGGCGACCCATCGATCCTAGGGTCTCGCCTCCGTCTCCTCGGCAGCAGTTGCTACCCTCTGACCCGTCTTCCGACGAGTCCTCCGGTACACGCGTCTCTCCCTCTCGATGTTCCGCGTCCCTCCGCTCCTCTCCCGATTCCCACCGGATCCCCTCCCGGTGCCTATGTTCGTCGCAACCGCCGTCGTAACCGCATTGCTTTCAGTTATCTCGGCGGTCCGACCACCGAGCCCACCCCATACAGCCGGCGATTCTAACATCCGCTCGAATTCTATTCCCTCCCCCTGACGGCGCGGCGGCCAGGCCGACAGAGGCGAACGTGCGTTTTCGGGCGCGACGATCGACGGCGGAGCGACGCGGAGAGGAGAGCGCAGGACGTCATCGCGCGGCGCTTGTGTGTCCGCCGTTCTCGAATAGAGGGACAACGCGATTTAGCGGAATTACTGGACGCCGCGTAATTACTGGTTCTCGTAATTCCGAATGCCTGGCGGCTTGTTACGTTGCGGTCTCGCGAGACCCCTGCCAAGGCCCGGTCGATACCGCAGCCCCTTTCACCGACCCCCGCGATACAGCCACCGGGTTCCCTAGCGAGGAACGAGATCGGCCTCGATCGTCCCCGCAGAAAGGCATTCCCCTGTTAACTGGCGATTGATCGCCGATACGACCATGTCGAACCCGTGCCCCTGTGCCTCCGCGAATTCCCGCTCGGATAGCCCGGCCGATGCGACTCGACGGATTACGATCACGCGTGTCCACGAAAACCTTATTAGCCCCTCCCCGTTTCCCGCGGATCTTCTCCCAGCAACGATTTCACAGAGATTTTCCGAGCCCCTTCGAACACTTTCCATGACTTCGCAACCTGCTCCAACAGCTGTCAATATTGCAGGGCGTAGGCTACACAACGTTACGCAAATGAGCCGCATTAACCCCCGTTCGGCGACGGTGATGGATTGTCAGTTCGCTTCCTGTATGCTCGACGTTACACAGGGTGTTCAGCAGTAATTCAAATAAAATGATTGTACATTTTGAAGTTATCATGGCTTTATCATAAATTTTCAAGGTCATTTGAAGGACATAGTGTACAATATCGTTGAACTCGTCTTGACATCAGCTGCAATACTGTGAAGTAAACAATATATGGTGGTACTTAAAAATCATTGATGACCTTCGAAAAGCCTTGAAAACGACTACTATTGGAACATTTCTTTATATTACCATATTTGTCCCTTTTAACAGTACACATTTTCTCTCTAACATTTTCTTCTATCTCTAAGCCTAACGAAGCTACTTAGGTGGCCTGTTTCTCGTGAACTACCCGGTTTCTCGTGAAACTAGTGAGCGGATAAAAAAAAGTATCCTACGAAAATTGCTGGTCTTTTTACGTGTCATAGGATCCCATAATAAAAAATGTAGGTTTCCATTTGAAAAAACATAGTTGACATTCAACTGACCTTGAAAACGCCACCCAAATGAAAAACTGATACTGCCCCCCTCTTTCCCCCTCGAAATCCTTGGACACGTGTTTTACACTTTTTTATAATTTTTTATACTTTTCGAGATATTCGGCTGGAAAGTTTTCAAATGAACACCCTGTATACACGATTCTACGGATGTTACAATAATCTATCGATCATATTTCCTCTAGCTAGTTTCAAATTCTGAGAAGTGAACAATTCGTGAGAACACATCGCATCTAATACTCTGACCTTCTGCTTTATGCATTTATTACGGACATGAGGAGATCATGTTCGAGAGAATAAAAACGTGCGAACGAATTTAAAAATATCATTGCATCGACCCCTGAAATGATTAAAAAAGAAAGTACAGTGAATTCTCGATATATGTCAACAACGCGGGCCTTGCGAGGGTCCTGTATCGTCCAGGAGACATACTTGAACCGTGTTAAGTTTACACTCCTCACTGTCCGAGGCCCTTCACGGGGTATCCGCCGCGGTAGTGGAGATAGTTCCGCGGCGTTTATCATCCAGGCCTTCGCGACATGTATAGAGAATTCACTGTAAACGTGTTGCATTTAATACATGCTATTTTTTGATTTTGCATAAAAATCGCCAGTCTGGTGATCAATTTTGAAATATTTCTCCGACGCATCGAGCCCGATTGTTAAGGAAGTTTATTTCGAAACAACCGGAAGCTGGTTAATCGTTTCGGACAGCCAACAGCTCAAATACATATCACGAGGCAAAATCTGCCCGGTTTGCGCGGACGAGGCCTGCCGATCGATGCGTTTCGCTCCTGAAAAAACAGTCATTTGTATTCTTTTTGTCTCGTATTTATCAGCTGGCCATCAATTATGAAACGTTCCGTATTCGCAGGTAACGCGGCGGGCACGCTCGATTTTCGCACCGATGCGCTGCACTCTATGAAAACCATGGAACAAATGCCATTTGTCTGGACGCGGAAATTCCGGAAAAAATGATTCGCTGTCCCATACACCTTCAAGCTTGATATAGGGGGCGCAATTTGTCGCGGGTCTCGATGCAAGAAAAATGGCTCCGGTATCGTATGACGTGACGCGCGGGTGGTGGTTCGTCGAGGCCCGCGCGACATCCGGAGGATTAATCCTTTTCCCTGCAATATCGTGTTGGAGACAGATTCTAAATAAAATCTATTACACACGGTGAATCTCCTAACCCCCTCCTAATCTATGTTGTTTTTAAGAATGCGTGCCAAGCGTAGTCATGCGACTTTTGCGAAGTATCCTGTAACGACAAGGTAAATTCTATCTTCTTTCCGGTTCAAGGGTAGTCACGTGACTTTTGCAGAGTCAGCAGGTCGGTAACTGCTTTATAATTTCCGTCCACAGCCTTCAGCCACTGACTTAAGATCCATCTTGGTCTTGATTAGACGGATCCTTAGTCTGTGACTAAACTTGTCACATTTGTTACTCTGTATTGTCGATATTATCAATTTTGACACCAGAAACGTGTTTCAAGGTTTTGGCTCTATTTCGCAGAGAATCAAGACAAAATATAGCTCGATTTGTAGCTGGAGATATTTTCTAGCATGCACTACTCTCGATTTCATCCAGAAAACTCATCCGATGGCATACAAATGCTTGGATTCCACGGCATGCGCATTATCAATTTTTGCCCTACTTCTAATGCTTATATTACCAAATATCTGCATAATCTCGTCGGCCCATGACCAGCGCGCGCTACATGAACCTTCCTCTTTCGAATGAGCCCTTTCCCAGTGAAAAATATTCTCATATAAGGAGGAAAAGTTGTGGCGCGTAAAACCATTTTTCGCCTATTTATGTCGGTAACGAGGTCACTCTACCTTATCGCGAATCTACGGAGTCTTGGCTCTTAAGATCACCATAATTTTTTAAACACCCACGACGATATTTCCTTTACTCGGGGTCGTTGGAGGTCAGGAATCCGTTCGTTACATGTTTCTATTCAACTGAAGTAGAATATTGTACCGTGTCTCCGTTATCAACTCGCTTCTCCAGTCGCTCGTCCCAGTTTCCGTCGTCGGATAGACCGGATAGATGGTTTTCCACGCGAACAGGTCCTCGTCTCTCGCGGACTCGACGAGAATGGTCGCGGAACCGTCGAGGCAGGAAGTAAATACCTGTTCCAAGTTTTTTCGTCCTGAAAAAGTGTTTCTGTGTTCCCGGTTTTCTTCCCGGCACTTTGTTACTTCTGTCCGCCCGAGCCTTTTGTTGCTACGAAGAAAAGCCAATGTTCGTCGCGTTCCTCCGCCCGTCCCGTCGTCCGCCTCATCCCCCACCGACCCCTATTTCGTTCGTATTTCCTCGGAGGAGGACTCGCGTCAAAAACGTTTCGAACGGTACTCCGAGCAGAATCGTCTAATCGCGGCCGTTCATTTCTCTCGGTTATCGATGTCACCGGTTGGTTAGCCCTTGATAGCTTCTCGCGTCCAGCAATATTGTCCAACCTTCGTGCGTTATAGGGAAAAGGAACCAATTACTGCGTCTATATTAGTCATACTTATTTTTGGAGCAGAAGGAATATTAAAAAGAGAGACATTAAATTTCTTTCATTAAAATCAGTAAATATTGTAGGAATAAGTTAGGTGAAAGCCAAGCGGTTAGGTGTTACAGTGAAGTTTGCTTGATAACGTATTTATGAAACTTGTACAATTATCTCTCGTTTATCTCTTACAAACGGCTCTTCTCTCAACTCTCTCGTTAAACTATTAAACTTCGATTCTTCAACTCTAACTCTTTTACTCTCGCTCTGTGTCTCTTCTCGCTACCTCGAATCGCTCGACAGATCGTCGTCAAAAATACATAAACAAAATCTACATCGCTCGCGATCGTTGCGTCTTTCTTATTGTCTCTCTCACACACTCATGCTCTCCCTTTCACACTCATTCGCACGTGCTTGCTCGGGCATTCACCTGTCGCATCCCCACAATATATTGTATCTCTTCTTGAATCTTTATTAAGCTTTTCAAATAAGTATAATTAACATAGGCAGAGTAATCGATACCCCCACAGTCGTTGGGTCCCTTAACCTATCTAAGGTCCCTTCTCTAAAATATTTCCAGCAATTTATTTCTCCTTCGCGGCTCGAAGACAGCCAATGGAAGCCCGCTGTTATTGCAAGCCGAAGAGCTGACCTGATTCGGTCGACGAAAGTGATCAGTTTTCGCGAACGGGCCGTTTGTTAACCAATGTTTGACGTGCTTGCGTGCTCGTTGTTGGGGCGGCCGAGGTTGGTTGTTAAACACGGTTCCGTTTCCAATTTCCCTGGGATAACATCATCGCGCGCGGTGTTCGTTCGCAGCTACGCCGTTCATTATCAAGATTAAAACCCTTTTGGCCCGGATTTTTGAAAACACCTTTGCAACGCGCTCATAGATGGATAGACAGATAGGATACGGCGTTCGGCCCCGAAAAAAACGCGAATACGAAAATTTCGCTCGGCTCCGTTGCATAGGCTCACAGGTGGCCCGGGGTCTGATGCTCGCGCGCAAAATACGACGCTCAAGATGCGCTTATCAAAGACCAGATTTTTAGGTCAAACTCTCAACGGCTAACAACGTTCCCATCGGTGGAGCGCACCGGATTTCTATGGCATTCGGCCGTTCGGTGCGCGGCGGCGGTTAAATTTTCCGAGCGTACACATCGTATTTTACTTTGCCCGGCAAAGCTAATTGCTTCAGAAAATTCGCCCCTCAAGAGATTGAAGCGCAAGGGACGTACTTGAAGCGCATGCCTCTCCCGTGTTTCCACGTAAGTATCCACGAATCAACGGGGGCTCGTGGAAATCCCCGGAGAACAGAACTTTTACAGAACATTCCCATCAAGCTAATGATCGCGCCAGATGATACGAGTCCGATCGTGCTCGCTCGGTCTTTGCGCGTTTTCGAAAAAAAAAAAAAACAAACAATATTCACAGGCAAGTGTTACTTCCTTCGATTACGCTTGCCCCGAACGGAACCGACCTACTTTCAAATTTTTCCTTGAATCAGCGCTGAAATCGTGAACACGCTATGTTTTACAAGATTACAATTGAACGAGCACACGGCGAGTCAATGCGATCGCACTGCGCTCTTCGGAAATTACTGAATTGACCTCTTCATTCAAGCACATATTTTTTTTTTATTGAAAGCTTAATTGAAACTCCCCATAGGGGGTTATAAAGCTACACATTAGTAATATATGTACATCTTACGGAAAAAATTGAAAAGAAAATAACATGCCTGAATATTTGGTTCATAAAGTAACGATCTGATATTTAAGGATGGAAACAATTTGAGCTTCCTTAATTTTTTCATGAGATCAACTCTTTGTGATTCTAACAAGGTACATTGCCAAATGATATGGTTAAGATCTTGAACCTCATTATCGCAGTAACGATTGAATGTGACAATAAATTGCCGTGATTCAAGCACATATTATAGTGGAAATCGTACAAGCTTTAATTAAATTCTTCTCCTATAAGACGTGTCACTTGCATATGTTTTGTGCTCGGTAGGTTTAAACAACGTGATGGAAAATGAGAATAATCCGAGAATAAAGTTTATCCCAGTGAAAAAACGTGTTGCAATTATTCGGACGAAAATATTCGGAAGCCGGAACGGTAGCTTGTGACGCTCCATGACGATGGTGATAATTAATTTGGCGAGGAGAGGGTTAAAACGGTCAGAGGATTGACATAGTCGGTAGATTAGCGAAGCGAGGGTTAAACCGAGCGATCTTCCCGGCGCGTTGTCTCGATCGCTCGAAAGATCCTCGGTTCTCGTGGGATGAAGGGGATGAAGGGATGAAGGAGATGAAGGGGATGAAAGGAATGAAGGGAACGAAGGGAGGGGTCGACGGACGAGGAACGCGCGCAACCATTGCCGTGTCTCCGCAGAGATGTTCTTGGACCGGCCAAGAAAACGAGCAATCGACCGTAATTGCGGTACCACTGGCCCCGATTAGACCGAAACCGCTGCCGTTATTGGATAATTAAGGGGAACGAGACGCGACGCGGCGCGACGCATCGCGAAGACGGAGGCGACTCCGTCGCTCGAATCATGGCTAGATTAGCACAAAGACTGCCGCACCGCTTGCCTCGTTCAACGAGATTTCTTTGTTGCGAAATCCTCTCGCCAATTACCTATGTCTTCAACCTTTCCCAAACCTTCTTTAGACTCAATCTCGTTAAACTCGATTAAAATCCGTCGGTATCCCGTGGTCAATTCGTTTCCTCACGCGACAATCAACTGTGCCGCTAATTGTTTACGAAACCAAATCCGGCGAACAATATCCCGAAACAAGGACGAGAAATAAATTGTAAGAGAGTCTTGCGGATAATGTAAAATCGAGAGATGTAAAATCATATCATACTTAAAGACCCATCATTATACCATACTTCTACCATGCTTATACCATATTTTACCATGCTTAAAGCATTTCACGTCATGCTCCGGTAGCTAGAAATCTTGCCGTTCACACGGGCGTCCATATTTTAATACACGCCGTAAGGCGCCATATAATAAATGTTAAACATTTCTAACTTTCTGTTACATCTTTCGTGCATTCTACTCTAGATTCGCTCTTCTCCAGCCTTCGTTTCGAGGCCAGCTTTTAACAGTAAACCTACCGAGCCTTAAAAGTAACATGTTGTCTTATAATAATAACAAGATTGAATTTATTTGGATTTTGTGCGGTTCGTATTATAATACATCTACCAAATATAGTTATGTAATCATTTCCCACGAACGCATCTTAGAATTTCGGTAATTGTAAAATAAAATATCGGGAACCGGTTATTGTGACCGGCGCACAGTGTCGCGAATGGCCATTTTAGGTGGGAAAAAGTCATGTCAGAAAATAGATATAACATTCATATAGTATTCTTTCGGAATGTTTACTGAGCATAATTATACCCATAATAATCCATTTAATAGCGATATAAGGATCGAAATCAATACGTGAAAACTTCGAACATTAATACGGCGGAATCGTACGTTTATATTTGTTCTAAAGAAAATTATGTCAGAGCAATAAATATGAATCTGGGCATTCGCGACACTGTGCGGCGGTGTTGAAACAGGCCTTTAACCACTTCGCGACCACGGACGAGTTATCTCGCGACGAAATACCGTGCGCACAATAACCACAGACGAGTTATCTCGCGACGCAATGTCGCTTGCACTATGCCACGGACGAGTTATCTAGCGAACAAGTTTCGTTTATAGGTTGGTTGCGAGATAACTCGTCTGTGGCACAGCGTAAGCGACATTGCGTCACGGTATTTCGTCGCGAGATAACTCGTCCGTGGTCGCGAAGTGGTTAACAGCATCTCACACGACACGTATCTTGTAAACTGCATACTTCGAGTTTCTGCACGAGTTCCCGCGCACAAAGACGCGAGAGTCTCGTTCCTAGACTCGAGTGCATTAAAAAAAAATCCTGCGAGACCACTTTGGATTTTTATTTTCCACAGAGGAGAACGGCCGCATGGTAACAGTTAAGGGGTCGGCTGGTCGACTCTGTGTAACCACACACATACATGAAATCCATATACGCATATGAACTTGCAAGGGTCAAAATCTTGACAAATTGACGCTTCAATATTGCAATGAGCAGTTTAAAAGTGGTCACTTGTGTTTCCACAAGTCCAAGGAAAAGTCCAAGGAAAAGTCCAATCTAGGTCTGTCCAGAACCCAAATTGCGAATTTCTACCTGATCGTTGAGTAATTTGTAATATTCGGCAGAAATCTCGCTTTCTGAAGCAAGGATGACGTCACAAGATGGCTGCCGCAGAGAGATTCTCTTAATTTCGAGAGATTTAGTGCTCGTATCGAAAAAAAGGCTCTGAACAGACGTAGTAAAGACATGTACAAATACGGTGGTGTGCATTTTTAATTGATTACTTACTTATTTAAGACGTAAAATGTCTAAAATGACAGTCAAGGCCAAATGTCTGCCGGCCCCCTTAAGAGGTCGAGCGGGTACAACGGGCTCGACTGTTCGCTGAAATTTCGCTGGTTACGGAAAGTTGGAAACTTTGCGAATCAATAATCCGAGGATCCCGTGTCGTCGGACGAGAATTAACAACTAATTGAGTCTTCGGTTTTGACTGGTACTCTTTCCCGTTGTTTCGACGATCTCCGTAGCCGAGGAAAAGAAGCTATCGACGGTGCTGCGAGAATTCTAATTAGTCCGAAGAGTGGGCGGATAAAAAATAAGTTTGGTCCTCGGAGGGGAAGGGTACGAAAACGAAGGTGAAGTCGCGACCGACAGCCGATTAACGAGCTTGTTATTTGTCTGGGGCTGCGACGATGTTGTTCCGAGGCTTCGCGTGGGCTGCGTAAAACTCGGAACACGGAACGTTTCGGCCCGACGATGGCCACTTTTATACCACGGTCGACTATTTATCCTCCCGTTGATTGCGAGGTATAATATTTATTCGCGCGGTTCTTTAATTAAAATCGGACATTCGGCGAAATATCGGCCGTGGCCGGGCGGCTTTGATTCTATTTACCATTTCGCGATCGCATTTAACTGGCGCGCCGCGGAATATTCTCCCCCGGTGTTCCCCATGATTCGCATTGATTCGCGGACCAGTTTCCGTATCCATTCGCGGATTCGCGCAGCCTCTGAAAGAGCTATTCACGTAACGAATCAACCAAATGGATAAACGATAATATCGTCCATCTAGCGCGCGACGTTCACGATTATCGACGGGACGCGACACGCGTCGCGCCGCTTTGATTCTGTTTCGAGCCTCCGGCGTCGTTCGACCCTTCGATCGCGACTTCGCCCGGCGAATTTGTGCGGCTTTTATCGGCGCACACGCGTCGCGATTTACTCCGACGGCTCCACCGCTTCGTTCGACACCACCGTTTCGACACGAAGAGAAATCACGTGTTAACAATTTCTTACGTCGAGCATAGAATAACCGCGCTATGATAAAAAAATAATAAAATGTTCGAAAACAAAACCAGACACGTATCCTGGCGTAAACAATTTCCCAGCAGACAAATGAAACGAACGTCGCGACACCACCGGCGAGGAAAAGACAGACCCAGATAAGAATCTCTTTAGGAAATTTCTCGGCCGGCGAAGAAAGTTGGAAGACCGTTGCGTTGTTCGAGCACGGCAGCGGTGTCCTTGGGAATTTTCTTTTGCCGTGGATGTCCTCGAAGTTTCTTGCGTGGCGTTCGAGCATTGTGAGCATCGTCGCGCGGCTCTCTCAATCCAAGAGAATTGGATGGGCCGGGGAGAACGCTGCGGCGGCACCGCGCGAAGTATACAAGACGTGGCGCGGGGGCGGGTGCAAAAAAGTCAGCGAAAAAGTGGAAACGGAAGAAAGCTGGTGGAGAAAGGAGGGGGGAAGAGGGAGGGAGGTGGACGACGGACGGGCACAGAGAAAAAGGAGAATAAACGCGGTCCGGGGCACGAATGAAACAAGTTTCTGTATTTCTAAAGCCTCTCTTGACTCTGTTCGCGAACGAATGCAGAACTCTTCTGACCACGGTTGACCGAGCGCGCGGACTCTCCCCCTTGGCAAATACTGGCTTCGACACACAATATTATCGCGCTCCGGGGATCTAAACTATCGCGGCAGAGAGAGAGAGAGAGAGAGAGAGAGAGAGAGAGAGAGAGAGAGAGATTCGCGAACCGTTTTAGCCCCGTCTCACAGACCGTGGCGCGAAACTTCCTCTTTCCTGCGAGAGAAGTTGGACGAACTCTTTCAAGAGGCGCGACCTCCTGTCACCGTCGCCGACGCTATCGTCGACACACAGTTTCAGCCACGCTCCGCGTTCCAGAATATAAGGCAAACGTTCGCGCGATGCTTTCTTTGAAACGGGAACGGAAGCGGCCGCCGTTCCACCCGCTTATCAATTGCACACTCCGTCGCCGTCGCCGTCACCGTCACCGTCGCCGTCGCCGAGAGCTTTCACTAGCTCGCGGAACTTTAACCCTTGTCCGTTCCTTCGGTCGTGCGTCGATACAACGCGTTTCTCCCTGCTTCCTGGAGAGCAACGTGTCCCGTCGACGCGTTATCGTCTTATTATCTCGGAACTATGCCAGCAATCTCATTCGAATTTCTCCTCGTCGTGGCTCAATCTTGTACTCTCGAGTTTATCGATCGAACCGTTGAAATTGCAGGCTCGCCAAACAGGCGAAAGTACAAATTACTTTAACGCGTTCTATTTTACACGTTTCCAACGAAACTGAAGCGACCACCAGCGGCGTGAAACATCGATAATAGAGAAATCGAATTTTTACATACACAGTGTGTCCCACGAGCTCTGTCCACCCGAATATCTTGGTTATTTCAGACAATACGGGAAAATGTTACGTACAGAAGTTGTAGGGTTTAAGAGACTACGTAATATGGTGTGTGTGTGTGTATAAATGATATTCTTGCAAGCGGAGACGTAGACAAGATGTAGAGGTTGATTTCGATAGATTGGTGTATTCTTAGTATAAAAGTACTAAAGTGTATTTGTCCTAAAACTTACCATTGCTGAGATATTTAACCACCTCGCGACCACGGACGAGTTATCTCGCGACGCAATGTCGCTTACGCTATGCCACAGACGAGTTATCTCGCGACCAAGTTTCGTTTGCAAATAGTTCTGCACGATAGTATATGCAGGTGCCACATCGATGTAGCACTATGTGTGGATCCATGTTTCCAAATATTTAATGTAAAAGACAAATAAACATAATTGTTGCTAAAAATATTTTCAAATTAAAATTCTCGTCCCAATAATCATCCCAATAGCTCATGGGTGGCGATATACGAACGAAAACTTGGTCGCGAGATAACTCGTCTGTGGCACAGCGTAAGCGACATTGCGTCGCGAGATAACTCGTCTGTGGTCATCGTACGAACGATATTTCGTCGCGAGATAACTCGTCCGTGGTCGCGAAGTGGTTAACTGTTTACATTCTACTATTTTCATTATGGAACGTATTCAAGGATATGCTCACTACGTCCAATGTAAACATTGGTAGACTCTCGATGTCTCTCAGTGTCAGTCAGTTCCTCAGTTAGTGAATATAAGATAGTAAATATGAAATTTTTATTCGAAGAACAATTAGAGATGCTTCTAATTTACAGAGAAAGTAAGAAAAGCGCAATTGTGGCTCTAAATTTGTACGGTGAAAGATATTCAAACCGTATATACCCTTCACACAAGATTTTTGAAAGATTGTGTAAAAAATGAAAAGAAACTGGAAGATTGAAAAATATTGTGCATCGAGACGCACCAGCAACTCCGGAAGCTATGAAGCACCGAATTATCGCAGCGTGTGCTACAATAGACGCGCCAACAATAAGACGTGTAAGAGACGCAACAGTTCAAAGACTATAACGCTGCATCTCTGCAGATGGCCGACATTCCGAACATTCTTCATGAAAACAGTCAAATATCTCAGCAACGATCAGTTTTAGGACAAATAGGCTTTAGTACTTTGATACTCATAATACGCCAATCTATCGAAATCGAGCATGAAAATTGGGCATTCCATTTAAACAAACAAAGGTGATCTCTATATCCTCTCTACGCCTCCACTTGCCAAAATATCATTTATTATATAGTTTCTTAAACCCTACAACTTCCGTAGGTAACGCTTTCTCGTACTGTTTGAAATAACCAAGATAGTCAAGTGGACGAAGCTCGTGGGACATACTGTATTTAAGTAGACATTTCCGCGGATGAAACGCCGGGGATAAAGCGGAGGACGGGAAATTCGCGAGTGAACTTTGGCTAGACAAAAGCGCGGGCGTCGCCTCGGTTCGCATTTTTTCCCATCGAAACATGCAAGTTGATTATTCATCGGACAAGCGATTAAATATTTGTTTCGCGCTCCGATGCCCGGTCGGTCCAGTCAACAGGTTCGAGAGCCAATCCATGGAAAAGTTGCTAGTTGCAACGCGTGCGGCGCGGTTGTCCTGTTCGTCGATCTGCTCGTGCTACATATCGGGATGATCGAGGTGTTCGATCGCGGGCGAACACCTTCGCGATCAAATTAGCTCGCGTGATCGATCCGGTGTGGTGCGCGGCGCGGCGTGGCGCGGCGCGGCGCGTTCCCGCGTCGCGAGTCGATCCTCTTCCAAGAGTATCGCTCCGCAGTCCTTTGTGCGGCCGGAATTAAATTAAATGACCGTCCTGCAAAAGCGAAACCCTCGGATACAGCTGATAATTCGATCGGAAGCCATCAGGGGATAAACTAATTGCGACGGCCTTTGTTCCCGGGCCCGGCGAGTTCTTCGGGAACAAAAGGTCGGTACGTAGCGACCTCGAAACCCATCTATTCTGATCGCCGCCCCCTCGCGATTTCGCGTTCTTTCCATCGGCGCGATTTGTCCTGCGATTTTTCGCAGGCACCCGCCCCGTCTCCGATCAGCTTTCCCTTTTCTGAAATTAAATTAAGACCAGCTTCGCTTGTATCGTCTTTGAACTTTTGTACTGAACCTATAACGGTTAAACGACCGATTTCTTATTTTACAATCAATAACTTTATAAAAATGCTTTCATGGGAAATTGTTGCTGAAATAATTAAATTAAAATATGTAAGAATGTTTATACCACCGTTTAGATGACTGAGTGTTTCATATGTTTGTCTGTTATATATAATTTTATTGATTTATGTGTTGCGTTAACAAATGTATGTTAAGTTCAGATTTTGTTAAATAAACAGTTCCCTGCGAGCAAGCAACAAATTACGACGTGTCGTGTCGAGCCTCCGAACCTCCTGACAAATATAATATAGTAAATATAATATAATACAGTAATATTATAAATTATTACTGTTCATAAAGCAGTATGTATCGCTCCCTTTTTGTTCTTGGTAGGTTCAGCGTTAAATGACTGATCTCTGGAAGCTTGAAATAGTAAAAAATCACGAACGATGTGCTACAGCAAGGAGGAAGTTCGGGATTTGTAAAAATCTACTGTTTTCAGCGTGTTTCGCGAATATCTTGGATTCAGAAAAATTAGATTTTCTTCGAAATCGGACAGGGCAAGGGCCTCGAGGTTTTCCTCGTGTAAGGCCGAGGGATCCCCAAGATCCCCGCAGCACGCCGTATTCCCGGAAAACTGTGACTTATCTCGGCAAGCGAGTTTCCTTCGCGGCGCTCCCCACGGTGATCTCGCAACTTTGATTACAGATCCTATCCGACCAATCGGATGAGAGCCAAGCAAGAAGCGGCGGGCTTGGTCGGTCTAGGTTAGCTACCGATAAAAATGCTAATAATACTAATAATAATAACGTTGCCATTCCACTTATCGCGACCTCTCCGCGTTCATCCGAAGTCCTCATAAAAACAACGGTGAAAAATCGTCGAAAACGCGGAAAACTCGTCCTGGAGAATCGCCGCG
Organism: Halictus ligatus; assembly: GCA_028454255.1. NCBI lineage: Eukaryota > Metazoa > Arthropoda > Insecta > Hymenoptera > Halictidae > Halictus > Halictus ligatus. Next base: position 14,837,425 of record CM052131.1, read on the forward strand.
GAACAGGAATTTTGAATCGCTAGAATCACGGATCTCTCTCTCTCTCTCTCTCTCTCTCCCTCTCTCTCCGCGGAGACTACAAATACAAATTCGTCTCTCTCTCTTGTCCTTAAGTTTATTTAAATTCCGCGTGCTTACTTTTGTAATAAATAGACGAAGTCTGTGGAGAGTTTTCAAGAAATAATCGTTGCGGCAGGTTCGCGATCCCGTTCAATAATTTCTCGGATATCTTCGAGGAGAATGAAACTCCGCTAACCCTTGGCCGACCGCACCAACGGCGTCGCTTCGATCGAGTGTCTTTTTACTCGCTCGAACAAATTGAAAACAAAGAACGTCCGTTTCTCGTTTCGACGGAACGCGAGACTTTTCCTGTGTCGCGCGAATCGAAATCGGAGAAGCATCCGTAATAATACAATATCATAAACAAACGATCGCGGGCGGCACGGAGAGGAAAAGCTGGCTAGCGAAATCAAGTTTTCACGAGGAGTCACCGAGTGGAGGAAATTCGCGCAGCCGATCAATTCCCGAGCAATTAATCCCGCGACATTGGCGCAATTAACGCCGCACCCCCTAAGAAATATTACCGGCCTCTCTCCCCGACCAGCTTTCATCTCCTTCGATTTGTCGCACGCCCCCGCGCGCTCGCTATAGCGTCGTGCCCCGCCATGACCTGCTCGTCGAAAGCGCGAATTAACGAGCTGTTTTTTTTTTACCCCCAGACCGACCGGGCCGCAATCAAGAATGCCCAGACGCGCGTATTCTCTCTCTCTCTCTCTCTCTCTCTCGTCTACGTCGTCGTCGATCGACAAATTCGGACAGATCGGAAAACTCGTTCCCTCCCCTAACCATTCGGTTCGGTTCGGTACGGTTCGGTCCGCGACACATTTTCACGCCGCCGATTATTCTGTCGCGCGAGAAATTCGTGATAAACGTGCGACAGTCAGCGGAACACACAGAGAGACCGCCCGCTCTCTCGCGTCGGATGAAAAGGATCACGATTGTCGGGGGAAAAAAAGCCTGGAAATCGTTAGCGTGGAACCGCTCTTAGGGGCCTAGAATAGACGAGCGCTGTTCCCGTCCGCTACGCTTTAACGCTACACCATCGCGCGTCGTGTCGGCGGCGCCTCACAAATATTCTATCTCGTTTCGGAATCTCGCGCCGAACATTCCCAAGGGTGTCCGAAAAATATCAGCAATCGCGACCGAATTGCGCTTTCGTTTCTAACGATCAGTTTCCCCGCAATTACCTGTTGGACCGTCTCGGATTTCTCAACTCGTCCATTCTCAAATTTTCCGAATTTTGCGATCGCATCCCCGACGATCATACATTTTTCATTTCATTCCGCCCCGCGGAATTTATCCATTTTATTATTGTCCAATTACGAGTCCGAACGAGATCGATTTTCAAAGTTTCGCACCTTCGCCGGAATTCGAAGGAACCATCGTACAGTCGTTCGTAATTGCGGGGATTGCACGAAGGAGCAAAAGAGTTGCGTGTCATAAATTGCGTGATTGACGCGGAACAGACGATATTATATTATGCGAGCGGAACGCGACGCATGTAGCGACGATCAATGGATCGCATCATATGTTTTCCTCCGTTTTGATATCCGACGCGATCGGTTGCGTGTGGGCTGGCGGGCTCGCGCCGCGTCGAAAACGCGCGTGCAATCGGTTCGGCTTATGTAAATTGGACGCATTCGATTTCACAAGCGCAGCATGGAAACCGCGCGCGTATCTATTTGTATCCTGTCGCGCGCCGCATCGGAACGTTCCAGCTGCGGTACGCAACCATTTTCCAAAAATCCATCTCTCCGAGTTGCTTCGAGCCCCGCGGTATTTTTCGTGTTCGCTCTGCCAAACTCGAGGTTTCAAACTAATGCTTTCAACCCGTTTGCATCGTTGGACCGTCGGCTTTTGTGGTTGTTACGCTGCGGATCTTCGTGAAAAATAAAAATTGTCTGCATCAATTGCGAGGCCCAGACGCCGAATAGATGCTTTATTCCTTAACCCCTTCCCGTACTTTAACATCGTAAACATCACGAGTCGAAATTATTTACAAATCACTATATCAAAGGTGACTATGTCACAAGTTAATTTTCGATATACAGTGGCGGCCATATACTAATATACGTGCACTTCATATTCTAACTTCAAGACCTGACTAGGAGTGTTAGACCCTGATGCGCACATCTGCAGGTTCGGGGAGATAAGTATTTTGTCAATATTGTGTTCCGATCTGATGGTTTTGTAGCGGACAACTACTTACGTTAGCTGCTGAAGTATGTGGTTTTTTAAGCCTACAAGGGGTATACGAATACTTTTTACACTCACTGTATATGTTAAGTACAAAGACATAATAATATATTATTGTAATTATTAATGTAATTATAATATAATATCTGTGGTCGCTAATGACCTAGATGTTGATGCGACCTGTATAAATAAATAAAAAAAAGAGGCTGGTGCGAGCCTCGATCGAGGTTAACGCGCGCGGGGTGGCTCTGAAAGAGTCGGTTGAACGTCGTCGTATCTCGATGAGAGCGACATCCACTCCCCGGCTGTGCACACTCTCTGCTCTCTTCTCTCTCGCTGGTTTTTCCAACGGTGGCCCGGTGAAATGGAAAGATCAGTCTTTCAGCGTGTCGTAACAAGTAACTGAATTATCGTATTAGGAAGTTCCAGTTTCGAGCGGTAAGTTCGAATAAACGAAGCATCTGGACACTCCGTGGTGGATACGTCGATGAATCTCGTATTTAACGTCAGTCAACTATTAGTAAGTTCCACATACGTAATTTTTCACTCCAAACGTTAGATATTTCATAAGGAACTAATAAAAAAATCTATTTTAGGCACTGAAATAACTTTTGTGCAATGCTAATACATACAGTGACTCTCGCTAATATTCGAACGCTCTTTAAAATCGCATTACTTTGTCCATATTGGATTATACTACTTGAATTTTTTTGAGAAATTAGAACAATTGGTTCACTACATCACGCGAGAAAAATGTTTGATTAAAATTGCAATTGGTCGAAATTACAGAGGACGTACTCCTCCTCCTAATAACTTTTTAAACTGCTTATCCCATTCTTTCATCCTTATCCTTTCATCTATCCTGGCTCCCCCCTTCCTTTCCAGATTCAACACTTTCCATATCTGACTCACATTTTTCAGTCCCTCCACCATCCTTTTCCATTTCTCCCTCTCTATCTTCTTCTTCTCTTCACATAACTCCTCATACCTCCTCTTTTCTTCCTTAAATTCCTTACCCTCCCCTCCCATCCTCCTCCATGCAGAGAAAATACTAAAAGTTGCATTTTGCAACTTTTTTATGTGGACTTACATTGAAAATTTAGAAAGTACGATTTACAGATCTGTAAGAGTTCTACATATTCTGAGAATTTCATCAAAATCGATCAACGTTGCAATGAGCTGCAGATGTTCCAAAATGATCACATGAGGGCGAAATTCCCTGAGAAGGCCAGAATTCTGCGACTTTCGTCCTTAAGTTTTCATCGTTAAACGTTTATACAAAACGTACTTTTTAAATTTTTAATATAAGCCCGCATAAAAAAGTTGCAAAATACAACTTTTAGTACTTGCTCTGTAATTTCGACCAATTGCAGTTTTAATCAAACATTTCTCTCACGTTATGTAGTGATCCAATTGTTCTAGCTTCTCTAAAAAATGCAAGTAGTATAGTCCAATATTGACAACGTTATACGATTTTTAAGAGCGTACGAATATCAGTGGGAGTCACTGTACATTTCGCAAGTGTCCGGATACTTTTGAGCGGTGGTGTGCGTGTATTCGTCGAAGAATCGTTGGTATCTCGATCCCCCGAAGATACCAAGCGTCCAACTTTGAGGAACTAAGGGGAACAAGAGCCCCTCGATATTCTACAACGTTTGTCCTGGTACAATCGACGATTCGCGAATAATTCGGTCGCTTTAAGTGGGGTAGGAGTACGAACGATATAGCAACGATCGTGAACACGTAGTCCGATTCAAGAACGGCCGAGTCGAAATTAAACAAACGCTTCGAGCCAATGAGACTGTCGATCGATCGCGAACGCTGTTTCCTCGCTGGTTCCGCGTGCGGCTAAGCGAGCCGGCAGAGCAAAGACGAGTTACACGATATATCGGGAATCAGCGGCAGTATCTTTGCCAAGGCGGCCGGTATCGGCTTCGCCTAGCTTCTCGGCTCCAAACTCGAGGAACCCGGCAGAGTGGTTCGTTAACAGCCGAGAAGCAGAGATAGCCGCTGGAGGAACGGAAAGGCAGGGGGGGGGGGGGCGAGAGAGATTGACTTCGCTAAGTCGGGATAACTTGTTAAATTATGTAGCGATACGCCGCTGATTCCTCTCCTCTCCTCTCCCCGCCACACCTCGTCGTAGCTCCGCTTCGCAACGAGCCCAGTAGCGGGAACCTCGCCCACGCTCGCATGTTTTCCCGGTGACCCTCGCCGCGCCGCGCAGGTCTCCATCGCGATGATATCCGGCTCGCGTTTGTTACGCGTCTTCGTTTTTCATTTCGCCCCCGCCTAATGAAAACTTTGACCCCGTTCGCCATGCCCCGTCTACCGGAAGTTCACCAAGTATTTCATATCCGCGAGATCCAATCCCGCGTGCAGACGCTACCAAGTCGTGAAACGCCGCGCGGCCGCACCGCACCGCCGCGAAATTACTGTCGGCACAGGTTTCCGGAAAAAATTCACCTAAATTCGAAGGAAACGAGACTCCGCGCGCACCGGATCACCGGCTTCTCGATGGGTTTATCGAACCGCCTGGAGCGATGGAGCGACTCGTTCACGCTGGATAAACGGAACGGTCTACCGTTTCAAAATGTACGGTAGTTCTTCTTTTTTTTTTTATTCAGGAAATCTCTTGTGAGATTTATTATAACGTAATGCTCAGTACAGAGTATTACAAAGTATATTGTATTGTATAACAAGGACGTTAGTAACAGTATAAAAAAAAAAAAACAAAGATTCTAGGCACGTAGGTTATATGTATTTAGGAAGGCTATTAATATTGAGATCAGCTATTAAGCAACCTATGTCCAATGGCAATTGAAATCCTGCTTTAGAAAGATTTTGGATAAGTTTTATCCTCTGATCATTATATCGGTTACACTGGCATAGAACATGTTTAAGCGTTTCTTGCTCTTGGTTACATTTATATATGGGATTATCGATGATGCCAATGTGAGCAAGTGAAGCAGCCAAATGATAATGGTCCGCCCTGCATCGATTAATTGAAACAATGCATTGACGGGTTAGCCTTTTATGCCCAAACCAAGGTGAACAAACATCTTTATAGAATCGTCGGAAATGAGCTTTACCCTTATGTAGCCCTTGATCTTTTATTATTTTAACTGTATTTAAAGTCGCGTACTTTTCTCGGCGCGCAACGCGTTGGTCCTCGATTTCGGAGAATGGACAAGAATTTCCGGCAGACCTAATCGTTTCGAGTAAGAGCAACGTCGCGGTCAGAGGGACAGAGGAGTCGCCAAGTCGTCCAACGGAGGCTGAATAGGTGAATCACTGTGTAGCCGCAAGGATTCCCTGCGAGAATGAAAGAAAAAAGTAGAAGGAGAGGAGAAAAGAGGGGGAGCAGTTGGAGGACGAAGAAAGCTGCGCGGGGGCGGCTTCGAGAGGAAGAAAAAGAGTAAGTCTCGCTCGAGGGGCAGACATGTCACGGATAGGATGATATCGGGACTGAAAGTGGGATCGGGACTAGGTTCCGAATCGAGATTGGGATTGAGATTGGATCGCGACAAAATAGAATTGGATAAAAAGCACGCGGCGTGGCGCGGCGCGGAGCGGCGTTACCGGGGATGGCATTGACCCTGTGTGTACGCGCTACTCGCTCCACGGAAATTTCCTCAATCGATCGTCCGGAACGTCCGCCGACTAACCGGACGAGTTTCTCGCTTCTTTTTCAATTTTTCTTCCTTCGGTAGGTATGGCTTTATTCGTTTCTGCTCGTCTTTTTTTAGAGGTCGCCGGAGAAAGGGACGATTCCCTCTTCCGCGGTTTGCTCACGGAGTCGGCCCCGGTCAACGCGGAAACGAGATTTCCTCGGATCGCACGCGTGCCGTGGACGCGGACTTATGGTCGTGCATGCTTCGCTGGCGATCCTCCTTTCTCCCCCTTAGGACCCGAAATCGGTAACGACTCTGAGGAATATTTTAAAATCGATTAAAGAAGGTCACGGACAATCAGCTGCAGTGTGCGTTCATGCGTTATTGTTCGCGTTGGTTACTTAAATAAATGTGCGCAGGGTTAACTATATAAAGATATATTTAAATAACATACTGTACACGTTTTAAGTGACGTTCGGACAGAGACTGCCGCGCGACATGCACGTTCGTACCAACCCACGATAGGGGCGCACTCAATATACATAGAAAATACATAGAATACATTCATAACGAATAGCGATACATAGAAAACCCTACAGTTCGTTTTCTAGAATATTTTTTTATTATTATAGAAAATCTCATATGAGATTTACTTTAACATGACGAAGAAAACAAAACGAAGATTGCAAACAAGAGAAAAATTTTTACAGAATAGAAAAACGTACATAAACACTATAATGAAAACAAGAATACCAGACCCAGTAAAGACCAAACGCTTCTACACCAAGGCCGCAGCTTTTAAAAGACGGCAACCCGTAATGACAAGCCCTGATGTTGGGTTTAGCTATTATCGATGAAACACCGATTGGTAGCTGGAAGTTGTAGTACGAAGCTTGTTAATTAATTCTAGTCTCGTTTTCTAGAACTTGAACATGGCTAGAGAAGATATAAAAAGGCTAAATGATCAAGAAAATATTATAGCATTTGTAAAATCATACAACGACAAGCGATCGTGGTCCCCGAAGGGTGAACCAGTTTGCGTAGTAAGCAAAAATGGGAATGCCGTTGTGGTCGCTTGAAAAAAGATTGGTAACAAGGCTTGTAAGGGGACAACACGCTTTGATAATAACGAGTAGAAAAATCGCGCGCGTACGCGCGTTAATGATGCGAACGGTCTAAAAAGAAGTATGGCAGCGCGTATGTCCGAGGTTTCGGCGGCTCGTCGCGCGCGGGCAGAAAATTTCGCGAGCAACAGTGAGATCGTGTGACACAAGGCGTTTCGCTGGTGCGTCGCGACGCTCGGTCGCTCTCGTCGCTCGGCGTCTGCTCGGCGTCGCAAGACGAGGCGAGGCGGGACGAAGCTGGTCGCGACGCAACTCGACTGAGCTCTGCTTGCCGTTGCCGGCGTTACACGATTCTGTGCCCCGAACGCACACCAAGCCGGAGCACTTAACTGTACGGGTTCGGTTGACCTCCTCCCCGCACTGTCTGCGAAAGCTTTTACGGGCGAGCGTCGAGTGGTAAGCTTCCATCGTTTCTGTCGCGGCCCGACACAGAAGTAAATCGTTCCGTGCCGTTCCGAGTTGTTCCGAGCCGTCCCGCGAAACCGATCTCTCCAGTCGTCACCTTTGGTCCCGGCGGACGCGTTAACGTCCCCCGTGACCCGCGAAATCGTTCCGCTGCCGTCCGAAGGCTGCATCGTACCTGTCGGTTACATTCTTCCTCCACCGACCCTCCATTCTCCTTATCTCAACTCTCGACGCACCTGCCAGCTATTCCGTGGACCTACCTTTATAGCCGTTGATTCGACTTCCGTTCAGATTTCCCTATATTTCTCTTCGTAGAGCTCGAACATTATCTCAACGCGGCTCACCTGGCCGACTATCGCGTAGACCTATGTACCCTTGAAATCTTTTCGTAGACGCTCCCTTTTAGCTGATCCATCTTAGGGTACGAGTGCAACGGAACTGTGATACCAACGAAGATAGCGCAGCGTCGAGATAGAATGTATACTCTTATAGTGAAAGAGCGTTCACATTGGAGGAACGAGTACAGTGAATTCCCGCTATAAGTCAGTTGCGCGGTTCTGGCGAGAGACATTTAGACGAAATCTAAGGTCCTGGATGTTGCGTTTGAAATACACAGTGCACGCTGGAAACGCATATGTCACTATCCGTTCCTATGTCGTAAACCTATGACATATTCGAGAAATACAGTGAATTCTCAGTACGAGTCAGTGCCAACCTTACAATTTGGAGTCAGTGGAACAGCCCACACCACCAAGGTGAGAGGCCGAAACTCGAGAGCCGTCTCTCGCGCTACGTGCTACATTGTATCGAAGAAAGACATTTTCTCAGTCTTCTTGTCACTATCGTTTAGTAGTCATAGGCTTTTATGACTTGTAGACAGACATGACGCTTAGGTTTTCATCGTGCCCTGTGTATTTCAATCGCGACGCTCGGCGACAACCTCAAATTTCGTCTAAGAGTCAGTCACCAGAAACTGACTCGAAACGAGAATTCGCTGTATTTGGCACTTAACGTGTTAAAAGCTGCTTAGTGTATAAGCGTTTGGTCTTTACTGTGTCTGGTATTCATGTTTTCGTGGTAATGTTTATGTACCTGAGTTCTCTATTCTGTAAAAATTTTTCTCTTGTTCGTAATCTTTGTATTGTATTCTTCATCATGTTGAAATAAATCTCGTAGGAGATTTTCTATAATAAGAAAAATTCCAGAAAACGAACCCGTGCCCCAAGAAAGCTTGCGCTCACAGCTCGTCCAGCGACCCAAGGCACGAACACTCCCTTTCCTCCTCGAGTTCTCGCGCACTGGTCGAAAACTGATTCCAGAACTATAGGATTTCGATTAGGTATCGAAAGGCGGAGAAAAAGAGGAATAGAGAGACCAAATGTGTCGCGCAACCGATCGCAGGCGTCGTAGACGTCGCGACGCCCCCGCCTCTATCCCCTAGGCTCCGGGGCCGCGAATCCTGCACGAAACCCTCGTCGTTTTCACGAGTGGATAATGACGCATTTTCCACGAGCGTCGCACCGCGCGACCCGGACGGATATACCTTTGTTCGCGGTGATACAGCCATTATTAAAGTCTCCTCGTTACGGTGGTGGTTCTCGGCACTCGCCGCCGACCATACGTGTCTCTCGCCCTCTCCCCTACCTCCCTCTCGCCCCGTTCTCTGCGGTTATTATTCGAGTTTCCCTCGGAATCGCGAGTCGCGCCATGCAAAATCAACCCGGTCGCGCTCCGCACCGCTCCGGCCGAAAACCGTCGTTGTTCGAAGTTCGTACCGGAAGCCGCGCGATAAGAAAGGAACGCTGCCGCGCGAACACCAAATTTAGATCCTCTGTCCGGAGGTGTGCGAGATCCTCGACTATGCTCGGGGATCCCGGCAGTCTGAACGTTCCAGAATTTTATTCGGGAACGGGACAGGTTCCCAAAAATTGTGGGGGTTCTCCGATATATTAGCACATTAAAGGGGGGGGGGGGGGGATCTTGACAAAAGTATGCTAGGTAACGCGTCGACCGCCCCACCTCGTTTTTCGTCCTAGAGCGGGCGATATTTTGTGTAATCATAAAAAAATTTAGACTTAAAAAAGTTGGATACGTTAAACCGTATTACTACGACACCCGCCTTTAAGCTACAGTCGAGATAAATCGTAGTACTAAAACTCCCGCATTTAATGTGTTAGGATTCCGGGGAATGATTCCCAAAATTTTTTAGAACCCGTCTCGACCCGATACGTTCAGGTTCTCGTACAGCTATACTCCCTTCCACGCGAGAGAAACGTATGCGGCGAAATACTGAACGCTTCGGTTTACGTTTTCCTGACGCGACGCATCGCGGATAGACGACCTTGGCACTCCCGACGGATTCGTTCGAGGTCTCGGGACTTCCAAAATGAAAGCGAAAAGCTAACGTCGGAGGTGGGCAAGACCGAGAGGAACAACGGTCGCCGGGACTTCGAAACCGTAGCAAAGAACTGGTAAACGGATTCGGAAAAATTGCTTCTGGTGCATTGCTTTGTCGTCGGCTTCGTCGGGGGCTTTGAGGATCCTTCTGATCCGAAGAGGTGGGGGTGAGGGCCGGCACAAGGAAACGCCGTCTCCCTCTTCGTCGCACGCCGCTGTGCGAATTTCTTCGTGCTTCAAGTTTATCGGATAATTGTTCTTCGAGAATATCTCGCTACCATCGGAAGCAATTAAATGTAGGACACTCGCGAACAAATCGACGAAAGACATCTTCTCTTTAACAGTGAACCTACCACGGTCAAAATGGCCGCTTTTCTACTTCACGATTATTGAAATTACAAAAACGTTTCCAGAGGAAGTTACTGAATTAACTTCTTCATTTAGGCACATATTGTAATGAAAATCGTACGATGTTTAAACAAATTCAATCTTGTCCCTTCTATAAGACGTGTTTCACTTTTATATGTTTTGTGCTTGGTAGGTTTAGTGTTAACCATTGAAAACGAAATATTTCTTCCGACTTAGGATATTTCTCTTCTATATATATATTTTTCATGTTATATATACCGAAATAGTGCAATTTACTCGTACAATACTGAGATGTTTAGTAATTTCTCAAATACAAACTTTATTAATGTAAAATATATTTTGAATAATGATACAGCAATTTTTAGTGGCGCCTCACAGTGACCATTCCAGTGGTAAGGGTTAATGGAGGTAGCATCGTATTTTAAGGAGAGATAAAAATTTCATTCGTTCTTTGGATCTCTCCGCGTCATTTAAATCAATGCATCAACGTCTGTATCAACGTGTGTAGAGGGTGGTGTCCCAGTTAAAGCGACCAGGCAAGAGATCGTCTTGCATTAAACGGCTCTCGCGAGTGCGTCGACCGAGTCTCATTTTCCGCGGGATAATGAGCTCCGAAAAAATTAAGCGGAAAACCAGAAGAGAGACGCGTAAACGCTTGCAGGCCGGTAATCGCGTTAGATTCGGGTCAGTTCTGGCAGCGTTTAGGGGTGAAACGCGATGAGGCGAAACACGGTTTCGAGGTTGGATGGCCTGTTTTCAGAAGGACGCACGGCGCCGCCGAATCGTCGGGGAATCGCGCAAAAAGTGGCGGAGGCAGAGGCGGATGCAGAGGCACTCTTCAAGGTAGAGATCGGCTCTCTGTGAACGCTTGTCGCTTGTCAGGTCGGGTCGCGTCGGTTGGCAGAGACGAGACGAGACGAGACGGGACGAGGCTCGCGGGTCGACAACGTCGAGCATAAACGAGTCGGTATGTAGGATAATGAGGTGCTACTTCTCCGGCCGAGTCAAAGTCTTCAAGCAGTAGTTAGAAATGAAAGCAACTTCGTCTACTAGCCGTGCTTTCATGGAGCCGCGGCCGTGGGCACGGGCTCGAGCTCTCGCAGGCAGGCCTTTTGCCTGACTACGCGCGCAAGCTACCTGAAAGCGGTCCACCGGATCTAATTGCTCGAGGAAAAGGATACAAACGCGACGATTACGTCCCCGCGATGCCGCAAGATGAAGGAGAATGAGGACGACGCGCTGCCGGGAGAGAGAAAAAAACTTCGGGAGAAAGAGAAAGAGAAGGGGAAAGGGAGATCGTTTCAACAGCCGCGCAGAACACGACCGTCTGAAACTGGCGCGGAGCGCCGTTTACATTTTTCAGTCCGTTAATCGGCCCGCTGCCACGCGCCCAACAAAATCTCCGGCCATCGAGCGCGTCCCCCGTTCTCTCTTTCTCTTTTTCTTCTCTCTCTCTCTCTTTCTCTCTCTCTCTCTCGCAAGCGCAAAGAAATTAACGAAACCGGCAGAGTGTTCAAACGTTTTGGTTTCGCTCACCTTCTGCCTCGGAGTCCTCCAGAATCGGAGAAAGAGCAAACGCTAATGGAGACACAAAGGAGCCTGTTAACACTTTGCCCGACGGCAGTCGACCGGTAATCCTCGGAAAAGCTGACGACCACAAGTTCCTCTGTGCGGTGGCTGCGAGTCTTTTAACTTTGCTCGAAGAAAACTAAATTAATCTCACGCGTGTCGTTACTTCCGCGATATTTTTCGACCTGCGCGCAGTTTACGAAGAAATAACGACGAATAAACAGCAATAACTATTAACCTCCCGTGGACGTTAACGATACTCAAACGAAACGGTACATCGACGAAGAGAAGTCAGAGAGAGAGAGAGAGAGAGAGAGAGAGAGAGAGAGAAGGAGAGAAAAGCGGTAGGAGGAAGTTCTTAAAATTTCCCGTCCGTCTTGAGCCTTCATTAGCGCGCAAAATCGACTTGATAGGATTCGTAAGATTTAAAATGGTACTTGAAATCCTGTCGATGAAGAGGGGCAGGAGAGCCCGGAAGAAGAAGGAGCAGGGGGATGAGGTCGAGAACGAGGATGGGCGAAACAGACTGCCGGGGATTAAGCGGCGCTCGGGAGAGTCGATGAAACGGATAAAGCTTGTCCGCGAGCGTTCCCGGCCGATTTACTATTTTAATAAAACCGTTGGGCAAAAATGCGGGGCTTTAAGTTACGACGAGCGAGGAATGTCGGGGCGCGAGCGGGGGTTGGGGAGAAACCGTGCCCGGTCCTAGGCTCGGTTTTCAGCCCGCGACCCAGGCGGAACGAAGGAAAGGTCACGCTAATGGCACCATAGATTTCCACCCTCCATTTACCCCATCCGTTCGCATCTTGTCGCGAGGTTCGTCGGGAATGGATGGCCTGGCCGGCTCGACGGTAGGCGAGGACGCGGGTACAGAGGGTCGCAGAGACGGGTTGCTCGGGTCGTTCGGGTTGCGCTCGGGTTTGAGCTGCTGAAAGGGGCGCGAGTCGCTTAACCCCCTAAACGCGCGGAATAATTTACGATCGGTTCCATCCGCGCTCGCCACGACGATCTTCTTCGACGGTTCCTTTCAGCTGTTTTTTTCCCTGCCTCTCTCTCTCTCTTTCTCTCTCTCTCTCTCTCTCTCTCTCTGTCTCCCTCCTCCCCACCTCTTTTTCTCTCTCACCGCTTTTCTACTTCCACCCCGCGCCGCGGCACGGTGGTGGTGAGGGGAAACCGCGTCCCTTCCGGGAGCAGACGAAACCCGCGTTTACACACGAACTCGTATTTCAGAACCGACGGATTTATCTCCGATCTTCGATTTTCTCCTCTTTCCACTCTTTCTCTACTCCCGCGGTCCTCTCCTCTATCTCTCGAATCTCTTTAAATCCACTTCGCCACGGTATTACCGATTATCGGGAACCATCGACGATCGCTGCGCAGATTTGATATCGGGCCGGGACGCGTGAAATGTCTGATTTTCAACACTGCAGTTCCAACTTCGTGGAATCGACTTTTCGAAAATTCTGCTGGAAGTCTATGAGAATATAACTCTGCCCACTTGAATATCTTGGTTATTTCAAACAGTACGATAAAATGTTACTTACAGAAGTTGTAGGGTTTAAGAAACTACATAATAAATGATATTCTTGCAAGTGGTGGTGTAGAGAAGATATAGAGGTCACCTTTACACCTTGTCACCTTTTGTTTCTTTAAATGGAATGTCCAACCGTTTATGCTCGATTTCGATAGATTGGCGTATTCTGAGTATAAAAGTGCTAAAGTGTATTTGTCCTAAAGCTTACCATTGCTGAGATATTCAACTGTTCAATTAATTGTTAAATTAATTTCATGGACTTCCAAAAGCTCAGCGAATCGTCCCTTCACTTTTGTCAAAATTTCTGTTATATAACAGTAGTATTGGGTCAGTGCAAAAGTTTGAGCCGAACTTGACAAAAGTCAAGGGATGATTCGGCGAGTTTTAGGAATTCCATGAAAATTTGTTAAACTTCAACGACACGTACGCACACGTTCCCCTGGTCCCCGAGAGGTTAAGCAAACATGGCTTCTTCGTGAATAAAGTTCGTTAACTCTTTTCTTATGAAATGATAATCGGTTGGAGGAGTTCGTCGGCGAAAAATTTCCCTCGACAGGATTAAAATAATGGAAGCGCGAAGCCGGCAAGGAAAGGGACGGGAGAAGCAGAGAGAGAGGAAAAGGGATTAGTTGGAAGTTAGCGAAATCAGTTAGCAATAAGTACGTAAGAAGAATAACGATCTCGTTGGAAAATAAGTCCGGTGGAAGTAACGAAGCGCCGAGAACAGAGTTCTTCTTTCGGGGGATCGCCTGTTCGAGAGTTCGAGGTTGGCATGCGGAATTAAATTTCAAATTTCCTTGTCCACGGTGGAAAGAAGGCGCGTCGTCGAGCATCGGGCGTCGGCGTCGGCGTCGGTGCGACGACGCAAGTTCCGTCGCGTGATTGTTTCAAAAGAAGCTCTACAACGGAAAGGGAGAAAGGGAATCGAGAGGGAACTCGAGGGGCTGATATCGCCGGGAGAGTGGCAAACTTCCTCGAAACTTGCGAAACCTACGCGAGGCTCGAGATTTAATCGCGGTTGGGACTTAATTAAAAATCGGATATCGCCTTAATGGGGTTTCGTTGGGGACGCGGTGCTCCTCTTGTAATTGCCTGATAAAATCTTGATAAAAACCGCCGATCTGTTTACACCGGTGACAAGATCAAGCTACTTACCTCCACTAGCAAAATATTTACTCCTCGCAATTTGGTTAAACTTCTACGTAATTTACCAAGTCCGACGATCTCGTTTCTTTTTTCGGCGACTTTAATGGACTTCAACGTCGAAAGAAAAACCTAATTAAGTCTACACTTTGCATCCCGTCGTCGCTGCGCTCTCGTTCCCTCTTCCTCTCGAAGTTGTTTTATAAATACGCAAAAAGCAAGCTAATGGTTCGCGGCTTCTCGCGGAGGATGTCTTGCGAAAGAATATTAATAACGAATTTACCTTGATGTCGACGCGTTCACGCGCGGTTTTATTACAGCAAACTATTATCGCGAGCGAGTCAATCGATGCCGCCTATAAAAAGAGTCGGAATACATCGTTAATAAAGGACCTTGTTTTAAAAACGGTTCCCTTTGTGGCGGCCGTAAAAATACGGAGTCGATAAAATTGCAAAAATAATCCAAGCAGGACTGGCCGAAGGTTCCTTGGATCGGCGGATCGCGCTGGAACACGGACCATTTACGCGGCTGCAACGCTTTGACGCGTCGCGTCGGATCGATTCGAATTCGATTCAACTCCATTCGACTCGATTCGATCTTGCACGAAGCACCGTCCGCGGAGCAATAATAGCTATGCTAATATTTGCCGGTCGATGTTCAAGGAAATCGTTAAATTCGATGCGCGCAGATCTTATCGTGAAGGAGGCTCGCTGCTGCTGCTGCTGCTGCTGTTGCTACTACTACTACTAGCGCCACTAGTAGTAGGCATGATAACCGTATGCCAGAGGTATGCCAGAGCCCTTCTCTCCTCTCTCCCTCGAGTGTCTTTGAGGTACACGAGCCGGAACGTTCCAAGGCCTGAGTACACACTATCGATGAAACGAGGTTGGGAATGCTCTCTCCGAGTGTTTGCTCTTCTTAAATGTAATCTTTATCAAAGACGGGACATTTTCGTTGTCCCTCCGCGCCCAACACCCACCGTGCTACTCGATCATAACGTGCCCTATAACTTGGCTCGCCTAGATGTACCCGTGTCCTCTCCCTCGCCTCGCCATAAAACTATTATATTCCGTCCCTGAAGTTCGTGCCGTTTGGATTAACTATTCAGGCCCAATGTTCTCACCGTTGGAGACCTCCGAGTATTCTCCTTCTGCAAGTGTACCTGAGCAATTAAAAAATCTAAATCTTTATTGCTGTATACGAAGGCAGCGTTGAATGAGTCCGTTGCCTTCTCTCAATGTGTACTAGGTAACATTGAGCACCTTGGATGGGGAATAGGGTGATACACCGTTGGATATATACACTTTATTCCTTTGAGTACACTATGGTTCGCGATATAAATGTTCGTTTCGAGCGTTCTTAACCGTTAAGTGGTGGGTCGCGATATATTGGCTTGTTTTGGAGAGTTCATCTAGTCCGTTTGCCAGTTCGCTTTGTGTCTGGTCTGTCTTGTCGTGTTCTGTCTATCGTCAGTTCGGTTTTTTCGTGATTGGATGATTTTGGATTTAGGTGGGAAAATGTAGCGTTTCATAATTGGACGTGGGTGCATTGGGAGGAGTTTCGAGTTCATGAAGTCTTCGTTCGTCAATGGCATGATTTATTGTGGTCGTTCCGTTCGTCGTTTCGTTAGTTCGGTCGCATGTGCTGTCTATCCGTCGGGGTTGGGATTGTCGAATTACGGTAGTCATAAATTAATTTTCTCGGTCGTTTGTAACTAATTCGCACGTGTTTTTTATGGTCATCCCTTTCAGGCATGTCCCATTGTCGCCTGGAGCTAAACAACAATTGCCAACAATTGCTAAACTAAAATACTGTAGGAAGTAGAGACATGCAAATCAAATGTGTGACGCGACGGTTGGTGTAAACATATACGAAATCCGATCTAACTGATCAGCGGTTGACCGCCGACAGTTAGAACCCGAAAAGGTGAACACGCGGAGAACGAGTGTAGATGAATATGAGAGGGAGAACAATACAGTAGGTGCGATAGCTGTGAAAGCTGTGCGTGACAATGTGTGAGAGAGTACGAGAGATAGACTTTGCGAGGTAGGACGAGAGAAAGGCAGTTTTTGGTTGACATGGAGCGAGCGAGTAAGAGAGAGAGAGAGAGAGAGAGAGAGAGAGAGAGAGAGAGAGAGAGCGCGAGTAAGCGAGACGCGAGAATCGAGAGTGTGTGTGGCGAGTTATTTTTGTAGACCATTCTTAGTTAATAAATAGTTAATAAATAAATAAAGACTCTAGAATACAGTTATAGCTGTATTTCGAGGGGGTGGGGAGAGGGCTATCCGTAGCCTCTCGGCGTCGTTTTCGTCGAAAAAAGCGAAACGCCCTCGGGAGCAGCTCGCGTGCTGCCGAGACCGACTCCGACATCGGCGCATCTCGGTTAATTGATTCGGGTAGCAAGCCACGGATAGCAAACACAAGAGACAACCGGCGGTGGCTGTTGAAAGATTGATAGGGTTGAAAATCGTCGGTGTATCGAGACGCTAAAGGGGTGGATTGAACCGGTTGGTAATCGGATAAATTAATTAGTCGTTCCCCGAGGGTGAAGCGTCCTCTCCAGGCCTCGGAGAATACGTCGACTGGCTCCGAGTCCGCCAGGACTTTCCGGGATTATTAATATCGCGCTGAGGCGCGCCGGGCTGCGCTGCACTCAGCTGCGCGTCGACCAATGTATTGTGTATGCGTCGAGACGCGATCAACGTCTGCGGTCTTCGCCGGTGTGTTTTAGACTGGTTCCTACGGTTTCGAGCGTGTCTGACCCGCGAGTGTGTGCGCTTTATGGGAGTATGCGCGTTCGCGCGGGTCGACG
This sequence comes from Halictus ligatus, assembly GCA_028454255.1. Classification (NCBI taxonomy): domain Eukaryota; kingdom Metazoa; phylum Arthropoda; class Insecta; order Hymenoptera; family Halictidae; genus Halictus; species Halictus ligatus. The sequence goes on from CM052131.1 coordinate 14,854,645, forward strand.
TAGGAAACGGTAACGAAATAACGGGCACACGCGGGTTTCCTCGCGTAACAACACAACGCGATAAAACTCGACTCGACTCGACTAGGCTCGGGGTCGAGTCGCGAGAACACTCCTGGGATCCTCAAAACCGCTGTCTGACTCTTAAACGACTGCTGGCGTGTTTCCCTCGCGAGACCCGACGAGTGTCGACGCGTGCACACGCGATCGCGCCTCCTCGCGAGCCCGAGCCGATCGATTTCTCCGGCGAACCGTGATAATTAATCTAGCAGACTCCGCGGAGCGCGAGACTCCTCCGCCGTGAACCGCGAGCGCGTTCGAGCGGCCTCGAATCGGCGAATTATCGCGAAACTTCGCCGCTTCGAGGCTCCACGCCACTACCCCCCGCCTCACGATGTTCGTTACGCGCCGCTAAAGTACCCTGAACAATGCTTCCCGCGCTTCCATTAGCTCGCCCAAGAAATTCGTTTGCGAGAATCAAGTGTTACGTATTTTTACGAAGAGTGTCACAAATAGAGCTGGCATTTTAAATTGCCCGCAATTTTTTTTTATTACTGAGTACTAATTTTTTAGTAGTCGAGTACTAATCTTCGACAACTGGCATCAGGAAGGATCGAGGTTTAGTCATAGAGAATTACACGATCGAGCAACGTATAGAAATTGCGGAAATTCACTGGAAAAATGGTGAAAACTTTGCAGAGACGGTTCGAAAAGTCCGCACGGATTTTGGTCATCGTAACGCACCGTCTCGCATAATCATTTTCAGCGATGAGTGATGAATTTGGGGGACCGAAAATCCACAAGTGATTCAACAGCTTCCCTTGCATCCATCACGAGTCAGCGTTTGATGTGGATTTTGGGTTGGAGGAGTGATTGGCCCGTACTTTTTTAAGAATGCTGCTAGAAATGCGGTTACCGCCACTGGTGTTCGTTATCGTGACATGATAGCCAACTTTTTATGAAATAATTGAACTGCATGGACTTGGAAGACATATTCTTCCAACAAGGTGCCATACTGCGGGAGAAACAATGCAGTTACTGCAGACGAAGTTTCCTTCTGGTAGTAAATTAGGGTAGTAAATTAATCACTGATAATACCTGTAATGCTTTTTGGATTTTTCATACCCGAGGTCAAACAAAAGTCATTGTATAATATATCATTGAAGAGGTCTTCACCCCTACTATTACATCGCGATAAAAAATATATAGTCCCATTTTTAAAAAATTGATGACCTTGATATTTAGAAAACAATGACCTTGAAAAAGGTTTTTTCCGAATCATTGCACGCCCGATTAGGTTAATATTGTCCTATAACGTTTTTTTCTATTACTAACATTAAGCGAGATATTCAAGGTGGTCAAGTTAGCTGGGGCAACCTGTATAAGTTTCTTTGACAGGGTTCGAAAGTATCTACCAGTGTTTCACGTTTCACGTGTATACATATAGTACGCGTACCTTTTCATAGGCACGTGTAGTGAACTGTACTCTTTATATTTTTAATACATAGATTTATATACAAGGTGGTCGGCTCGGGTGATTGCAAAATAAAAAAGGGTGGCTCCGGCGTTGAAACATCCGACAGCCCGGTTTCTCATCGAACACCCGTAATTGCGAGCTGTAAGTGGAAACTTTTATGGCAGAAACAACGACGGGAGGGGCCGTCGACGTTGACAAATTAGAAAACGGTGCCGCCTCTGAAACACGCGTGTTTCAGTGTCGCGTCGCGTCTCGTCGCGTCGCATTCGAAAACATCTCGTCCGCCGCGAAACAAACCAGATATGGAATAATTCATCGCGTAACGAATTCAATTTGACGCGGGGAGGCGCGTGACACGCGTATAATTATGCCTCGCCGGGGCTCGTCCGGTTACAACGGCGACAAAGCTGTTTCCGCTGCAAAGGGAACGAGTTCGATTCCACGCGGCCCGTTCCGGACTATCCGGTCGAAACTGGCGAGCCCTCTTTGCCCCGAGAGCGCCGCAAATTGCCACCGGGGGCAACGTTTCGACGTTCGTATCACGACGAAAGGAAAGTCTCTCGGATCTCGCCGATTCGATTTCCACTGCGTGCTGTACACCGCGAGGCGTGATTTCGTTGTCCTCTGTGACGTACAGTCCTCCGAAGGTTTCCCTGTTCAGCGCAGAGTGTCACTCCCGCTTCTAACAAGCACCGATCCCGTGACGCGAATCTGTCGTGCACGTGTCGCGATGTCACGTGATAAGTCCGGTGATAGAGAGGGAGAGAGAGGGTAACTGTATTCCCCTCGATTTCCCCTATCTGGTTACATCGCAGAGGCGTGGCTTCTTTGCTCTCTCCCTTCTCTTCTCCCCCTCACTCTTCTTCTTTTCTCCCTTTTAATATCGTTACGTTCCTCTTTCCTCCCTCTTCGGTTTTACGCTCTCTCTCTCCCTTTCTTTCTTTCTACGTGGAGTGCGCCAAGATCCGCCGTCGTCGGCCTCGACGGTGCCGTGACAGTGCCCCGTAGGGCAATCTTTTCCGAAAGAACATCGTGCACGGCGCAAACTAAGAAGCGAGTGTGACGCGTGCCGCATTTCTTTTTCGCGTAAGATCCGCCGTAAGGAGAACGGTATCGTCGGCGAGCGATGCGACGACGCAAGAGAGGGTGCGGGAGAAACGAAGAAGGAGAAATCCTCGTCGAGTGGCGGCCGACTTTGCCTCTTCTGGAGGCGAAAGTTCGCGGGAGCAGGTGGGTACGCGCGGTAGGACGCCCCCGCTCTCCGGCATCGGCGGAAAAGAAACTGCTCTGAATACGCCGGGAGTAATGGTGACAGAGTGGAAACAGGGGGTGGATGCGAGGAGACAACGCGGAACGGGGAACAAGGTGACTCGGGGCTGAGCGGGACGAGGCGAGGTGAGGCGAGGCGCGAAGTACCAAGCGGTCGCGAGTATTATCGTCGACATAAAGGGCACGCTCTGTAAGCTCCGCGGCAGCCATCCGACGCATTCATCTTTCCCGAAGGTTAAACGCGCTCGTGTTCTCTGCGGGGGTGCCGGTGGGATGGGGCCGAGGGGATGAACGCCGTCGGAGAACCAAGAAAAACGGAAGGAAATCGAATGCTCCGACAGAATCGGCGTCGACGGAGGGAGGGGGGCAGACGGGGTGCCGACGTGGAAAGGGAACGCGAAAGAATAAGGAGCGGCCGAGAACGAGGAACGCGACCGATCTCGGGTCTCGGGACAGAGAACGCGAACAACCGCGACGAGAGACAGAGAGAATGGGCTTTGTATCGAGGCTCGTCGGCGCGACGAGGAGACACGGCGGCGGGGAGAGCTGCTCGGTGGCGAACTGAGAAAAAGAGTAGCGGAAGCAAAGCCTCGCCTCAATTAGCCGCGTCCAGGTTAATGAAAGCGGTCGCAGCGATCCAATAAAATTCTAATAAAGTAGCGCTCTGTTGCTCGTCGCTGCGTTACAACGGGAAACGAAGACAGAGAAATAGATGGGAGGACGGTGGCGAAAGGGAACGCGGTCGCGAACGCGACAGAGCGAGGAAGGGAGAGAGGAAGAGGGAGGGAGGGAGAGAGAGAGAGCGTAAAACCGAAGAGGCAGGGAAGAGGAGCGTAACGATATAAAAAGGGAGAAAAAAAGAATGAGACAGACGGACAAGGGGAGGGAGAGACGCGGAGAGAATTCGACGAACGGCAACGTCAATAGACTCGGATCCGTATCGCCCGAACAATGTGCGCTGCCACTGGACAAGGGCTGAATGCGGCAATGGGTGTAGGGAACGAGAGAATGCCTAACCGCTTTCTCTCTTTCCAACTCCCCCTCCCACTTGCTGTCTCTCTTTCTCTCTCTATTTCGTTTCCTCCGTCACTCTCTCCCTTTCCCTCTCCTTTCTGCTTTCCGCTGTGGAACGGAAAAATTAGGCTTCAATACAAGCCAGAATGTCCCTAATTGCATTTCCTGGTCACGGGCTCTAGAGCTCCTCGCCGCGCGACCACCGCGCGATCCAGAACAAAACGAGAAAGTGTATTTCTTTTTTCGAATCCCCTCCTCGCCTCGCCTCGCCTCGCAGGCCGTGCTTCGTCTCGTCTCGCCTCGCCTCGCCACGGTTTCGGGTCCCGTCGCTTCTGTCGCTCCCGTCCTGATGGAGTGCACCACAAACACACCGTATACATGCCGCCGGATTCTAATGATATAGCCAGCCAGCAAGCTCAGCGAGATCATAAACAGAACCGCCTTTTGCAAGTTCAGCCTGGCTTTAGTCTCGCCCCGACGCGGGATCGTCTTCAATGGCTTCAAACGTTTCCGCGATCGATTCGCCGGGAACCGTGCAATTTATGCGCGCTCTTTCTTCGCGACGCAATCATTTTACAACGGCAAACAATCCGATGATATCGAGACGCCCTCGACCATCCGCGTCGATCGTTCTAACCCGTTTTACACCGTCGAATTTTCTCTTTTATATTTTATTGGAAAATTTCGAAAATAGAGGTCCAACGAAAAACCGATCGGCTGGTATCGAATAGGATCCTGGGGGACCACCGGTGAGACCGAGGAACCTAAGCAACCGGGACGAGCCTAAATGGAGCCGAAGTCGTAAGAGCACCGGTGTCCGGCGAAGGAGAGTGCATGCAAAGTTAATCGCGACCCGGCGACGACTACGACAGTAACGGCGACGCGTTAATCATGTTTCCCCGCGATTCTCTCTGTTTCAAGCTGGAACGACCCCCGGTTCTTTGCTCTCGGCCGGGCCTCCTCCTTCTCGTCCCGTTTCCAATTTCCGGTTCCTCTTTTTCGACGAAATGAAAAAAACCGTGCGTCCGTCGAAATTCGAGCAAAAATCTCTCGATTCCGACAAGGATCGAGAGGGCTCCATACATCGAGTGCTCGCGCGAACGCGAATCGATCTACGCGGCTGTTTTCTCCAAAGCGCCGTTAAATGCAAATAGCCAGTCGTGTTACACCACTCGAACGAAGAGCCGTGGGGGTGACGACGGGGGTGGAATCGTGGCGTGTCGACCGCCCGAACTGATCACAATTTATTACCCTCGTCGAACGAAGCTGACGGCGGTGAATGCCGCTAAACCGAACCCGCTACTACCCCCCCCCCCCCCCCCCCCCCCCCTCTCTCTTCCTCTTTCACTCACGCTTCTAATCTGCTAATAACGAACGACCGGCAGACTCTTTCGAAAACAAATCGCGCTGAATGGTGTTTTGCGGTTCACCGCGGAAGCCGAGTTAACTAGACCCTCCTAATCACTATACCGCGGAGTTTACGCATTCGAAAAGCCAGAAACATTGAGCGATTTTATTGTCTTCAACCTATTAACATTAAAAACCTACCACGGCCGGTCTTATTAACCTTTTCAAACTTCTGCGAACAATTTCGTACATACAACATTACCCCATCGTTGTTTATCTTTACGACTTTTCTTAAAGTATGTATACGATATAGTTTTCAGTATTTATTTCTCGCTCTAATTGAATGAGACGCTATCAAGTTACACACGTGCCTGGTTGATAATACTGTTTCGTGGCAAATGCATCCAAGCCGCAAAGATGGGCGACACAGTACAATTTTGTAAATCGAGGGGAGAGCATCGCAGTATTTTTTATATAATTGCAATTATATGAAAATAAATTTGTATCTTCACTTTATGGAAGTTGTTCATCTACTGATTCATTCAGCAACAAATTGACTATTATCTGCGTTTAATTAATTGTATTAAACGTAGGAACAGGTACACAAGAACTGTCGGTAGGTTTAGTTTTAAGTCTAGAACGACCGAGCAATAAATGCGACTGACGTATATTGCTTTGTAACATTGACCAAACTGTGTCCATTCAGACTTCATACAACTTTTATTGTAATATGAGCTTCAATGAAGAGGTTCATTAAAAAATTTCCGATGAAAACATTCTTACAATTTCGGTAATTGTAAAAGAAAAAATTAGGAACCAGTCAGTGTGACTGCTCCGGTCGTTCTAGTTTTAAGATCGTTAAACGAAGAAGAGAGAGTTGTACGAGGTAGCTGTACAGTGAATTCTCGTTACGAGTCAGTGCCAACCTTACGATTTGGAGTCAATATAACTGGGTAGTTATGGGTTATGGTGGTGTGGATACACCACCGCGGTGAGGGGCTGAAGCTCGAGAGCCGTCTCTCGGAGAAAGATATTTTCTCAGTCTTCTTGTCACTATCGGTTAGTAGTCATAGGCTTATGACTTATAGACGGATGTGACTCTTAGGTTTCCAGCGTGCCCTGTATATTTCAAATGCGACGCTCGGCGAGAACCTTAGATTTCGTCTAAGAGTCAGTCGCCAGAACCGCGCAACTGACTAGTAACGAGAATTCACGGTATTCTGCAATTGCTGGGTATCGACGGTTCTCCTTTTGCATGAAGATCAGACAGACGATGTTTCGCTGCTATTAGAAAATGAATTGCATAGGAGAAATCCAATTATATTAACAAATGGTTGAAATCGGTTTTGCGAGACCGAAGAAAATTTGGTCGGCCGCTTGCAATCTAGCACGCGCCGCGCGGATGGGAACAGTTTCGAACGGCACAAATATCGCTGGACGCCCCAGCCGTTGCTTCTCGTCGGACGTTGCTCGCTATCGCGTCGCTGGCGAATGACCGAAAGCCCCGCGGCGGTGATGAGACGAGGCCGAGTGGATGGAGCACGGATATATGGGTTACTGCGAACACCAAGCGCGACGCGGTGCGACGCGACGCCCCGAAAGCTTCTACGTTGATACCCGTTCGCGATATTACTTTTTCCCGGAGACGCACCAACCGGAAACTGCGAACCTATGCGCGCCTTCCTCCGTCTCTCTGCTCGGTCGCCGTCCATGTTTTTCAAGCGGGGAGGACGTCGTTCGCCATTGTCGCGGGGACGTCCGATCGAAGGGACCTCGCGTGAGACGTCTACAGGGTGTCCCACCTAAAATCGGCCGTCCATTTGTTCTCTACCGCTTCGCAATCGAATTGTGGGCAATTCGGTAGAAGCGAACAAAATTGGCAGGTCATTTATTAGCGAGATGGATACATAATTTCATCGTTTGTAACAAAGGAGACTCGTTGTAGAAAGACGGCTGTTGCAAGACGCTTTAATTAAAGCGAGAGTCAAAATAAGATTGTACTATTCTGCGTTTGACAATCCTGCTCCGATATAATTTTTTCGACTCTAGAATTTTGGTGACATTAGAAGCCGGATCTTGGGCGTTTTCGATGGAACACCCTGTATATCGAGGCCACCTTTTCTTCCAAGGGAACGGCGCGGCGGACCGTCCAGTCAGTTTTTGGAGATCTTGATATCGTCGCGTCGTCGGGACGGGAATGGGAGATACTGCCGCGGGAAATGCTCGAGACGGATGCCTCTGAATCGAGCACGATGGATTCCGCTTCGAAGAAAAAAAAAGGGAAACTCCGATGGAAGAGGAAGATTCGATGGGACGATACCAGAAAAACCAGAGAGCTTCGCGAAAGCGTGAGCGCCAGAAAATTACCACTTCTTGCTACCGCTGGAAGGCAAACATCCCCCTTCGAATTGAAAGAAAAGGAAATACCTCGACTGGGTCTGGTTATTGACCGAATTCGCTCTTCGTGTACGATTTTTATTTTTCCACCGAATTCACCGTGAAAATAAATAGCCGCCGCCGCTGCTGCGTCTATCGAATAATTGAACACCGAACGGCAAACTTAATATTATATTTTATTGGATTTCTCCGATCGACGGGAAATCACAGAAATCCACGGTCTACAGAGACCGTTCGTTCACCCGGACTTTTCGATAGCGCGAGAGACAGAGACCACGGAGATTCGCGAGCACCGACGACGGCGGCAGACATTTTCCGTGAAGCTGGAATCTGAAACGGCCATCGCTGAAATACTCGCCGCGGCCAGCACATCGAAAGTTGCCGGTGTCGGTTGTCGACGAAGGTGCAACGAACGCGGCGAAACGTCGATCCAAGAAACCGAAGGAAATGGAAACGGAAGGAAACGGGCGAGCAACAGCGAAGACGAGGGATCGAGAGATCGGCGAAATATAAATCGGCAGAAACCGACGATTCGCCACGAAAATGGAAGGAACGCGGGACGCGGACGCGGAGATAGAGTCTCGGCCCCGGTTCCCCGACTGCGAGAGACAATGGACGCATCCATCGCTGGAATATGCTCCACTTTCCGTGTGTACTTGCCCTCTATCTTTCCCCGTCCGGTTTAGCTGCAGCCTCGTCCCGCCTCTTTGCTACCGACAAACTCGTTTCTTTCCGTTCTTCCTCCTCTCCCCTAATTTTCCCTTTTGTTTTCCGCTCTCCCGTGCATTGTCTCCAGCCACGCGCGTTTACCTACCTCTTCTAACAGAGTTTCGCGCGTCTTCTCTTTTCACTCGGTCGCCGCCCCGGCGCCCGTTCCGTCTTTCCTGCATTGTTCCCAACGTCTTGTCCTTGGCGCGACGACCGTAGCGACACTTTGACCATCGACTCCATCGGAATTCCTTCCGCGAACGCCCTTGGCGCGTCCGAATTTCTTTCGCCGGATATTCGGCGCATCGAAAATGCACGCGTCAAGGTCAAAATGAACCGATTCTATCGAAGAATTTCTGCTAGCAAAGAGACAGTAGTCGAACGGGGAACCTTCGATCGCGTCGAGTAGCGGTTTTCTTTGAGAAAACGATCGGAAAGCTGTTGAACGGTCAAAAGAAAGCCAACTTCTTCTCCTCCGGTGCGAACGGGACCTCTCATTGTCGCGAAGCTGTCGCTGCAAGCCGATAAGACGTCCTCTATCGTGTCGGCGGATACTCGGTTCGATGTTCTCCCGTTGGACGTCCGAGGAAGAACTCTCTTTAAGGGATTATATACAGTCAGGAGGCCCAAAGAAAGCGATTATTCAAGAATTTTTCCTGAGAAGATTTTTACATTTATTAATGCAAAAATTTCTACACATATAATGGTCACTTTTAACTGTATGTTAACCTTTATGAAATTGTAAAAATAATAATTTTGTAAGCTGCTATAGCTGATCTCCAGGCG
>CM052131.1:14863739-14953664 GCA_028454255.1 Halictus ligatus
CTAAAGACGACTATTATTTACAGATATTATTACCGCAGTCGAAGGGATAATTTGATAAATTCCTAAAGATGATTCAACGGTCGAGTCGACGTTCCCACGACGCGACGACGACTTTCGGAGTCGGTGGGAAAGTGGAGGATCGAGCACGTTGACGCGATGCCCAAAAATCTACAGGGGGTGAAGCATCGAGAAAAAATAACGAGCAAAGGGTGTCGGGGGCTTGGGATTACGCGGTGCGGCGGGTGGCTGTTGGGGATGAGAATCGCGCGGAAGAAGAAACACGAACGCGCGGTTAATATATGACTCGTGCACGCGTGCATCCGACCGGTGAAAACGAACGAATGAATACCCGCTAATTTGGGTGGAATGAATTTCATTTCGCGAAAACTACCGTGCAATTTGCGGCCCCGACAGATGCTCGGATCATCCCCCCGTCCCCATCCCCGTTCTCCTCCTGTCCCGTCCCGTTCCACGGTGTCCCACGTCCCTTCCCACGCCTAGGAACCCATATACGCTTCCGCGCGAACACGTTTTACTCCGGATTTATCCACGACCCGTTCCCATGTTCTACTGTTTTCCTGTTCGCCGTGTTACGCGGAAAAACTGTCGTCGATTGCCCGGTTATCCGATGGAAAATGCTCGATCGAGGATTCGGATTCGACGCGCGCAATCCGGCATCGCTAAATTATTTATTTGCGAGCGCGGATTACGATCCGACCCTCCGAGCAACGGCGAAACAGTTCTCGATTGCGTAGTTTAAAAACTACAGCGAGTTCTCGATATATGTCAACAACACGGGTCTTGCCAGCGTCGTGTATTATCCAGGAGGCCTCTTGTTTTTCCTAGCCCCGCGGTAGTGGAGATAATTCCGCGTCGTTTATCATCCAGCCCTCGGCGACATATACAGAGAAATCACTGTACTTTGAGCGTATCTCAGAAAAACTAACGATGACGAGGTATTGTAGGAAGATTATAGCTCGAGAGTGGTTTTAAAGCGTATTACATTAAATGCAAACAAATAAAAGTTGTCTTCTCCGATTCACGGGGAAGGAATAGTACCAGCATTTAGTCTTTAGATTCCTCTGAAAATTCTCTCACGCGGTATACCCCGCGGTAGTGGGAATACAGTGAATTCTCGTTACGAGTTGTGCGGTTCTGGTGATTGACTCTTAGACCAAATCTGTGGTTCTCGAGCCGAGTATCGCATTTGAAGTAGAGATCACGGTTTTGGACGTGTATTGAGGATACACGTATCATCCAGGCCTTGGCAACATACAGTGGCGGACAAAAGTTTAAGACGAAAAGAAAAGAAGGAAGTAATAATTCAATTGACATGAAATACATAAATATAGTGGTTTTATTTTGGTAGTAACAGATGAATAGTTTGTTTACATATTGGCAACAAAAATTCGTATTATGTTTCTGAGCATAATAGTAACAATATGCAAAAGAAAAACAAATCTACATTATATTTTCATGGTCAAAAGTTTAAAACTATGTATAAAAGGAACATGTTATTCGAAAAATGTGTTAAATATTTGTTTTATTTTAATAATTTGTCCAAAGTCCATTATTTTTTATCACATCGGCACATATTTTCGACATCGAATCTACTAATTTTTTACAGTTTTCAACAGGAATGTTATTCCAAGCCGTTTGTATTATACAGTAAAGTTATTAAGATTATTTGGTTTATAATTTGCCACACTTTTCTTTACTATACTCCATAAGTTTTGAAACAGATTTAAGTCTGGTGACTGCGAAGGCCACGATAATACGTAGTCTTCCAATTTGCTCTCTTTCGTTTGGTAGCAAACTCCGAGATTTACCCATACTTTTCTCCCCTGTATACAAACTTCAATCAACGAAAGGTATTCCAGACTCCGATTTCAAAATTTATATAGCAAATTATAGAAAGAACGTAATAGATGTTGCTTGTTAGACAGATCGTCTTAAACTAATGTCCGCTGCGCACAAACGTTCAGAGGAAAAAAACGACTGAAACTTCTACACATTGTTTACATTTGGCGATCACAACATTGAGATGAAGGAGATGAAACATATACCTGTCTTACTTTGAAATATCAAACAGAATAGAAAGACAGTACTTGTACATTACGCGTATAATCGAAATCGCGTATCATCGTCTTATGTCCGCTACTGTATATAGAGAAATCACCTAGCTCGCCGGTCTCGATTACTTTGAAATACATACCGTGTCCTGTTTCTGCAAGAACAACTGCACGCGTTTGCAGAGACCGCGCGAAGCATAAAAGGCTGAGAATCTCCGTTCGAAAGTGATACCATATGGTTTTTACAAATGTCCGTCCTGCGCGATCGGACCAAGGAGGGTTGACCGTTGCTTTCGAGTCACCCTGTGAAGACATTGTATTCCATGAGTATTTCTTACTACGCTCGCTGGAGCGGAGCGGAATGGAACGAGTTGCGAAGAAGAGATAGGCCGGGAATGGAGTCGAGATTCGCGGGTTCGAACGTATTCCGCAATGAAACCGAGGCTCGAAGCTCTGGCTCGAAGCTCTGACTCGAAGCTGGCTCGGTTTCGGAGCAGTAAGCAAGCGGGCCGTGACCGTGGCTGGCTGCATCGAGAGGAGGACACTTAACACTGATTGCGAACGCGTATCGCGCGACGGTAGTCCCGCAGTCTCCGGGGACGAGTTCAAAATACACCGCATCCCGGTGTCCTCAGCATTCTATGGCCACAAAGCGGCTCGCCTCTTCTCGCCTCTGCTCCGCCTCACTCCGCTCCGCTCTGCTCTGCTCCACTTCGTTCCGTGTTCCGTGTTCCGCGTTTCTGCGACTTTGGCCGCGCGTGCACGCACGCACACACGACGAAACGCACTCCAGTCATCGCACCGCACCGCATCGCGCTGCATCGGTGGATTTCCGCTCGGCAGATCGCCTGCTCGCGCGCTCTTTCAATCACCAAGCCGCCTCTGAAACCCGCTCTCCTCCTCTGCCATCCGGTTTCGCGAGCTTCACCGGTCTCCTATCGCGACACTGTCCTTCGGGTCCCGTGCAATTCGATTGCAACCCTGCAACCCTGCGCCACAGACCCCGTGGACCTGTTAACCGCGGCTTTGCTGGAATCCAAACTCTTTGGAATTCGAGCGAGTTCGTTCGCGTAATGCTCTCCGATCGCATCTCCGTAATTAGTAGACCGCGGATTTTATGCATTTACGACGAAAACGGATAAGCACAATTTGTAGCAGTGGACATACTAAAAAGATTTAAGGTCACCAGCGTACCGGTTTTAGCTTAATAAAATTACTTCGCTCCTGTGTCTTGCATGAAATGCAAATATCTTTTATTTTGCATAAAGATCCACTGTATAGTAATTACCGATTTCTTTTGAACGGACATTTTTCACGACTTCACTGAAGAATAATTATAGACAGCGGATTTTAAGCGTTTACGTGAAACATGGGTAGGTGTAATTTAAAACGCGCGGTACAAATCTTCGGAAGAATCTCAAAAAATACTGTTACATTATTTTGATCCTATCAAACATATTAAGAAAGAAAAGAAACTATTTCACTCCGGTTTGTTGGGATTCGGGTGGAGAATTTTCATTTTGCGCAAAGATCCGCGGTGTCTAATGACAAACATCTGTTTCTTCTCGAAATTATTTGAATAAGTCGGTGGTAATACACGAGTTAGCGCAGGTTCATACATAATGAATCGACAGCGAGGCGCATTGAACCGGGCATGGTTCCTCGTTAAATCGAAATCCCGGATTTTATTCATATTGCGCGAATGAAATATGTTGCGATCCATGCGCAAATAGGGGCGGACGTTCGCGTTGTTGTTACATTAGTCGTGATCACGGAAATGCAGGAGATTTCAGCAATTATTTCACTGGCTTCGATGGCAAGAGCAGAAACGGTTTGTACGGTTCCGATTATCATTACAAAATTCAACGATTCCATGCAAAATAGCTCATTTACTTCATGCCAAGAAATATCGTCGGCGCGTTCGAGTTCGTCGGAAAAATTTACGTTCGCCGATAATCTCACTTTGGGAGAAGATTCGATTCTTGGTGTTGAATACACGTAGATGAATATTCGGTTTCGATTCGATGTTTACGAATGCGAGAGCAGACCTCGTTGAACGCGTACGATCTTATTAACAATAAGTCGGCTCCAAAGATCGATCGAAGGTCGAACAGCGACCGGCGACCCGTTGCGCGTCGCCCTATGATAATCCGTGTCGCGTTCGCGAGGGCGAGGGTGGGGCGGGGGCGGTGCGTCGCGCGATATGCATTTAAATTACGCTTCGTTATTAAAGCGGCACGCGCGCCCCTCCTCGACTAATCGAATCCGTGTGATCGGTGCGCGTCGACTGAAATCGGCGCACACGTTCCGCCCCCGTCGCCGACGCTGCTTTAAAGTATGTACACTTTCAATCGGGTAACAAGAACAAAATTAAGTTCTTCCAAACCCGTTCGTTTTCCATCAAAGATACTCTTGATAACTTACTTTTGAATTATTACTGTAAATTTACGTACGAATAAAATTTAGCGAACGAGTAGAACGTTATTATATAATCTCCATCATTATCAAGGACAGTTTGCCATCTTTTCTACTTTTCAATCCCCCCTCTTATAGAATTCCAGGGTTTGTGAAGCAAAATATGACTCAAGGTGCCCACTTACATCTTCTACAGAAGTGAATGTTTTATTTCTTAAATAATGCTCCGAGATCTGAAAAGATAATAGTCAGGGAGGGCAATATCCGGTGAGTACGGGGGGTGCGAAATTCTTTGATTTTTTCCTGAGTAGTTACGCTGTATGTGGCCGGGCTTGTCAATTTGCAGTATACACCTTTTCTGTGGACTAAAGAGCCCTCTTTTTCAATAGTTCTGAATACAACCGTCGCAATTGCTGATAATACAACTCAGCAGTAACTGGTTCTCCAGATTTCAACAAGTCAAAGTGAGTTATGCCACGACAGTCCAACTAAATGCACAGTAACACCTTTCTAAGTGATAAGCTAGGTTTAGAGGTTGACATTGCGGTTTGATTTTCAGAAAGCCATTGCTTGTGAATATCTTACGCCACGCTCTGTTATTCTATCCTGCCTGCTCCGTATCTCGTACTACGGTTCAGAATACGTATTTCCGAAGTATTAACACGCGAGATCGCGAAGTAACAATTATATTGCGGTTTGATTTGCAGAAAGTCGAAAGAAAAGTAGAAAAGTAGTTCATAAAGAATCCATTTTTCATCTGCGGTAACGATTCTGCTAAGAAATTGATCTCTACGAAATCTGGATAGCAATGAAATGGAAATTGCTCGACGAATATTCTTGTTGGTCTCAGATAATTGATGCGATAACCATATTCCTTGCCTACATGCCTTTCCCATTTCGTGTAGGTGCCTTTGTATAGTTGACCATGTGGACCCAAGGCTTCTCGATAATTCTTGTATACTTAATTTTTAAAATACTTAATTTGGTCCAATTCGAGGCCTGTCAGAGAGATCAAATCCTTAACTCCTTCATGAAAATGAAAAAGTATGCAAAGACGAATATGATCGTCGAAAGGAACGGCCGTCACCATTTTATGACAGGGTTGTAAAAAAGATTATACTTTTTAGAATATTTTGAACACAGGCTGCTTTACCGAAAACTGTAAAAGAATACGTGTTTCCTTTTCAATGATCGGTACAGAATTAAAGGCAAAACAAATTTTTTGCAAATAAATGATTACTTATGGGTACCGCCAATAATTTGACTCGGTTAAAATCGCGCGTCGCGCTGCTAAACCTCGTCGATATCTCGAGCAATCGCTCTCGTTTCACCCGTTCGACGTTCGTCGATGCTGCTTTACCGGCGCGTAGAGCTCAACTTTTTTCCAGTGACGCAATTACTCGAATGTTCTGTTCCACGTGTCTGGAATGCGAGTTCAATCGTCATTGTTCGATCATCCGATTCTCGCCGGTGTTTAAAATATATGTCGCTGGTGAAACGAAGGCTGGAAAATATTCGTGGATTTTTCCAAAATAAATAAATCGCATCCGCGCATTGTTTCCCTCCGGGGTAGTTCGCTGCAACGAACAAGGATAATAATAACGATAATAAAACAGGAGCAGGGAGATAGACAGCTCTCTGCCTTCCGTCCCGGTTCTGCGCGCGGATTTTCAAAGTTAGACGAACAGTCTGGCGTCGGGCCGATATAGAATGCGGCAGCCTCCATTATCTTCGAAAGTTAACTTCTCGGTGTAGACCGAACTACTTCGGGTCGCGTCGGGGGGCTCGAAGAACGATCCCGGCTTCGTTCGCGAAACTTCTTAGAGCGACGGGGCCCTGTTAATCCGAAAGAGAATCCGCAGGACCGTGAGAACCCGCTGGGACGGGTGACCCAAGGGTCAAATCGTCCCTCCGTTTCATTTGCGGCCTGGTGTGTTTGCAAACGGATTGCGACGCGACACGCGTGTCCACCCTCGTGTCGGCTGCGCGCCATGCCGGAAAAGCAATACATATTCCCAATGCGCGTTCACCGATTCTCGAGCTTCTTAACCCTTTGCCATACAACATCGTGCTCTGTTTAACGATACCGTGCACTGTATTCTGTGCAAAAACGGTACTGTTATTATTATGCGACAATTTCGAACAATGGGAACGTGAGCACGGGAAGTTCCTCTTTGATCGACAGCCGCCGTTCCTACATTTTCCGGACGGGGATTAACACTTTATCTGCAGGGAGTCAATTAACCTGTTTCGGTGGAGGGACGTGCTGCGCACACCGATTGTTGACTGTCTCAAAACGTGCACACAACCCTAAGCGCGCAGCACGTTGCCCGATTTTGCTGTGAAGTGTCTTTGCCCCATTGCGTCGCACGCTCGCGTCGATTAATTGCTAGAACAACCGGCTAACGGGTTTCTCGACGACCGTGCTGTATCGAGGAGGAGGTTAATCAACTCCTTTCATATTTTATCGAGAATAAATTTAACGAGTAATCGATCGACTGCTGGAGCAACGGTTAACAAGCTTCTCGCGAATCATCTAATTTTCCGGGCCCGACGAATGATTTCAAGTCGAATTTTCCGTACAGTCGTAACGAGTGTATCGGTGTGTACTCTCGCCGCGATAAGAACGCGCACAGTTTCACAGCCCCTTCTCCTCCGACTTTGAAGAATCGGCGACTCGCGTTTCGCAGTCGTTGGCAGGGCACGAATCGGCTCGCACCGTTCGAACCTCGGGCACAGGTAACACGAGGAGGACGAGGAGGCGCAACTCGAGGCACGCTCGCACCGGCTCGGAAACGCGCCACGATCCTCCCGAAGATTTCCAATTAGTTGCGTCTAGCAGCGTTGTCTTGTAACGACGCTGTTCGTCGGCGAAACGCGCGGTAAAGTGTTCGTTAGGGAGAGAACACGGAACCGAGAGGAGGAGACAGTACGGAAGGGGAGAGAGAGAGCGAGAGAGATCCGAGGGGAGAGGGCGAGACGATGAAATCGCAAAAATTACTTGACAGCTAGGTACGGTGGAAATATTTTAATTCTTTTCCCCGAACGCTCCCCGTACTCGAGATAATTGCCATTTGCGCCAATAAAGCCGGAATCTCGGGAGTTCCTCGTACCCACCCCTCCTGTTCGTCACCGGTGTTTCCCCTTTTTCCCTTTCTTCTCCCTATCCACCCCACCCTACTATCTCTCTCTCTCTCTTTCGTGTTCCCCAGCTTTCCTGGTCGCGCACACCTCTCTCCACCCCCTGCCGTGTTTTCTCCCCTTCTCGTCGAATCGCGTTCGGTCTTTCTTTCCTTGCGGCTCTCTCCTTCCTTTCTTCCCTTTCGTGTTCCTCCTTTCTTTCATTCTAACCGTTCACCGTTCCTTCCTCGCCTGCTGTCGAGAGATCTACGATCGTCGGTTAACGACCTCTCTCCTCTATCGCTTTCTCTCTCTTTCTCTCGCTCCGGCTCCCTTTTTCTCCGGCAGCTCCGTCTGTCGATCGTCGAGAGATATTAGCGAGGATTTCTTTAATTCCTGCGAGGCGAGACGAGGCGAGACGACAGCGTGCACACGATCGTCGCGTCGCCGTTCCCGGTCCTCGATCGGAGAATGTCGTCGATACCAAAGACTATGATGCTATAGCATCCGTGCCGCGTCGCATCGGTCCATTTTCCCCGATTCGACTGTCCAAAATTCGTCGGCTACGTACCAGGAAAAACGTGGGTCGCATGGAAAGGAAAATTGATTTCCGCGCAGGCAGATCGGTCCACTGAATAAATCCCTTTCGGTTTTTCTATTTTCCGCGAGCGCTGATTCGTTGGAATACAGTGAATTCTCTATATATGTCAATAACGTGGGTCTTGACAGCGTCGTGTATCGTCCAGGAGACATACTCGAGCCGTGTTATGTTTACACTCTTCGGGACCCGAGGCCTCTCGAGCTTTGTGACTCCTCACGGGGTCACGTTCCGCGGTAGTGGGGATAACTCCACGAAATGCATCATGCAGGCCTTGGCGACATATACTCTATAGAGAGAAATATTCCTATTTCTAGACAGAAATATTTCTATTTCTGTACATAGAGAAATCACTGTAATTCGAAGAAACCCGATCGGTTCGTACGAAAACATATGTGTCCTCGGACGCGTGGGTTTAAAAGTTGCGGCGACTCGGTAAAATGAAACTGGTTCGGTGGAAGATCGAATTTTCGAGCGAATAGCGCGTTAACGACGCTCCGTTTTCTCCGGAAAAGTTTCCTGGCAGCCCCGTTCGACCGTTAACATTACTACAATAATGTCGGGAAAGAACGGTGCGAGAGGGGGAAGGGGTCGACAGACACCGGTTTCGGTGGTAAACGTTCGAAAAAGAGCCGCCGCCGCAGACTATTCACCGATATTCGCGATATCCACCGGTGATTCGCGAAATTACGCGATTAATATTCGCGACCGGAAGCAGCCGCTGCTCGTTTAATTAAACCATCCCTACGAACTTACGACGAACGGGGACCGGGCGTTATTATAGGCGGGGGCGGGTATCCACGGGTTTCACGGGTACCGTCGGTCCGAGAGAGCGGATCGATCAGAGTACAACGCGAGCCGGGACCCGTCGCATCGTTCCTATCAATTTATCGATCCTCGATTATTATGCAGCTGTAAACAACCGGTCGCGAAACGAGCCAACTATTCTCCTCTGATCGCTATTAATTACATGCATAATCCTCTCCAGATTGGCGCTAGAAGCCAAGAAAAAGGAGAGAGAAGCATTCAAGAGAATGCAATCGTTAACACGCACATATCACGACCACAATTTTATATTTCATGTGAAAAAAAATCAAATTAACTTTGCGCATGCGTTACATCAAATTAAAACATGTATCAAGATGTCCGGCAAATCGGTAACTTTTCTGTGACAAGATTTTCTCGTGTAGGATGTTATAACGACGGAAGACCTTTTCAAACTTTTGCGTACAATTTCGTACATGCAACACGATCACATCCCTATTTATCTTTGCGACTTTTCTTAAAGTATGTATACAATGTAGTTTTCAGTATTTATTTCTCGTTTTATCCCCCCCCCCCCCCCCAAGAAATACATGCATCTTGTCCTACCTACCCCGACCGATCAATTTGACCGAAAGAGATAATATGGTATTTAAAAAGCTCTTCTATTTTATAACTCTTCTAAATCTAAACAATCCGTATAAAAGAAAGGCTATTCTCTGAGTAGAATAACTGCTGAGTATCGACAGTTCCCGTTTTACATGAAGATCGGCAACAAATTGACTATCATCTACGTTTAATTGTATTAATAAAAACTCTTTTTAAGGACCGGTCATTTTGGACACGCACTGCAGGAACAGGTATACAAGAAGTGTCGGTAGATTTAGTGTGAAGCTTCACAGCTACAGTTATGTCGCATGGCTTCCGAAATTATAGCGATTTCATGTTGCCGTTCCACGAGGAAACGCGTCTTGCGAATGATCTCTAATGTTCGGGACGTCGAAGCTTGTTTACGCGCTTCGATCGCGATCCACCGGATGGTTAATCGAGGACGTTCTCGCGGTCCTCCCTCGCGGACCGTTCTCATTTTATCATTTAATTAACTGATTTATTTGTCATGTTAACTTCTCGCTTTGGCCGACCCCGTGTCCCCTATATTATCAATCTGTCTGCGCTATCTCTCCCATTCGTCCGTCTCCTCTTCAGTTGCTCTACGGTCTCCTTCTCTATCTCTCTCTCTTTCTCTCCCTCTCTCTCGCTCTGTCACCCCGTGTCCCAAGGGAGAGGAGGCAACGCGACGTCCCATTAATTTTTATAAGCTACCAGTTGCTGGACGCGGAAACGAGCCCAGACCGTGACAGGGTTGCGCGCGCATCGATCCGTTCGAATCTCCGGTGTCTGTCTGTTTCTGTTGTCGCACGGCAAACCGAGGTGACTAAGGTCGATGCCGTTGATTAGATCTCGAAGCGTCAGCGCGATAAAGGCGCGGAGCGGAGCGGTTTAGAATCGGACGGACGGACAGGCAGGCAGGCAGACATACAGACGGAGCACTGAGGCGCGGAGAGCTCATCGCGCCGCGTCTCAAACAGAAATCAGAATCCGTCTACTAGTTAGTTAGGCGCAGACGTATTTCGGGATAATTAGTAATTACAGCAACCGACGGAGATTCGCAAATCTGCCGGCGGTGAAACGGCAAAACCGAGAGAAGCCGGGAGAACAGGTGAACCGTCTCGGGGCTGGCAAGTAACATTTTCGGATTCTGCGAACTTGGAAACTTTTGCATTCGCGCTTCTCTCGCCTGATCCTATGCTCCCTGTTATCAGATAGCGTTACCCGACCCGGTACAGTGAGTTCCCGCTATAAGTCAGTCGCGCGGTTCCGGCGAGAGACATTTAAACGAAACCTGAGGTACTCGTCGAACATTGCTTTTGAACTACACCTATCCCCCGATTTACACGGTACTTTGTTTACAGGATTTCACTTTTACACGGTTTTTAAAATATCGGATTTAAAAGAAGACGAAAAATTTCTACAGTAATTTTTTAATTCCGTTCGCTTGGTAACGTTGGAGCTTGTATTTCTAGTCATTTTTTAATTTCATTCATTCTGAAGCGACCGTCTTACTAGCGTGTATAAAGTTTAACAGACTAAGAAAGTGATAATAGTAATGAAATTTTCGGTTAAATTGTTTAGTTTATATTTCTTGTTTCTATATGTAAAATGAGTTACATACATATACCTTAATATTTCTGTCATTTTATGAATAGACCGTTATTTTTATGTCTTTTAAGATATATTTAGTTTTATTTCACGTTGAAATAAATAACTGAATTATACACATTTTAGTTTGTTTTCGATTTATACGGTTTTATGTATAAAAATCTACGATTTCGATTTACACGGTTTTCTAAGGAACCTATCCTCGGTGTAAAAATGTCACTATCCGTCTCCATGTCATAAACCTTTGACATGATAGTGACAAGAAGGCTGAGAAAATGTCTATCTGTGACACAATGTTGCAAGTAGAAACCGACAGTGAAGCTGGATATATACCCCGCGGTGGTGTGGGTAGTTCCAATGACTTTCAACCGCGAAGCTTGCACTGACTTATAACGGAAATTCACTGTTCACCGCGCTTCTAAAGCGCCAGCGTTCAAACCTCGCCCTTATACCGTTCCGCGAACCCTTTCGCGTGTTTAGATCGCGCGAAAACTCGAAAAACTTCACTTCGGAAAACTGCCTACCTCGCGAAACGGGAAAAGAACCGAGATCGGTATCAAAATCAAGAACCAATTACCTATCGCGGTTTGTTTGCACAATTTGAACCCCGGTTTCTTTCTCGTGGCTCGCATTTCTCCCCGCTGCTCGCGTTTCCCTCTTTTTCCTCGTGTATCCAAGAACGATAGCATCATCGCTGTAACCATTACTCTCAGCCGACAATGAGATCGGATCTCGCGAGCAAATAAATAAATCAAATCCAATGAATTCGAAGCGGCAAGAGGAGAGAACGGAATCCGGGGAGAGCGGCACACGGTGTTAGGAGAGCAAACGAGTAAATAGCGAAATAAGTGACTGGCCTTGTGCGGGGGAGAACCGGGAGAGAACAGAGAGAAAGAGAGAATAAGGAGCGAGAGCAGGGGATGCGCGTGCTCCGTGATTCAGACCGATTCCCCTTTCCGCTTCTCGAGTTACATCGACGTTTCCCGAAAGCAGCGGACAACAGCTGGCAAAACCGAGACCTCTGGCTATCGACATCATCGTCGTCACCATCAACGTCACGTCGCGTCGGGTCGGACGGGTCGCGTCGCGTCGTACCCAGAAGGAAAAGTCGTAGGGCGCGCGTATCGTGTGACCGTACGTTTGCCCAGCCGGTTCTTTCTCGCGTCTCCTGTTTCAGCAGCCAAATTTTCACCGACTATTCTCCCTTCCTCCTTTTTTAATGCATTGCACCCTCCTAGGGTGCATTAGGACTTGGACCGTTACGGTTACGTCGAGCACAGTTGGAATTTCCTCAGTTTTCGACTCCCTCAAATTTCCAACACTTTGACTGCCAAATTAGAAACCTCAACAATTCCGTGAAATCGAAGCAAAAAATTAAATGTATGATATCGAGTAGTCTTTCAACTTGCTCACATTTCACTGATCCTAATCAAATTTGGTACGATGAATATATGTAAGAGAAATACAATAAAGGTTATGTAAATTTATCGTACTCATTTTAAAACTCATTTTTAATTAGACACGTATTGCGCATGTCTGTAGAACAAGATGGCGGACTGACACAACTGATAAGAGTAGTTGAAAGAGAGAAAAGCCACGTGTATTACAAAATATAATTGATTAGGATTGTGGACTAATAGCTTTTAATGTCGTTTCTTGTGTTTACAGATACGAATGTAATGTAACGTAATGTAATGTAAATAATGTAGATAACTGTTGTAAATAGCGAATCAAATTTTAATCTTGTGTTTACAGTGAAACTCAGTTTGGTTATTATTTCCTCAAGATAAATTAAAGAACGAAAGGATAAACTTATTATATATATTAACAGAAAAATTCATTTTAAAACCTGGACATATAATTCCGTTACCCTCATACGGGTGACATGATAGTCAACGTGTTAAATTTTTAGCTATCGCGGAGCGAATGCAATTGCTAATCGAGAAACAAACCTGCACACATCCCACTAACCTATACCTTGCCGCATTTTCCCATAGGGATCTCGCGATTTTTAGAAAGCAACGCATACCGAGACGGTTTTAGTGTTCGGTAGGTACCGATCCGAGCTGTGCTTCTCTCCCCCTCGAATCCATCGCATTTTCGTAACGAATGTGAGCGGCGCGAAGAAACATTTATTATAGCTCGCGTTGCCCCCTTGGTCGGACGTTTCTCCCTTCCGTCTCGCTCCCTCTCTCGCTCCTCCACCCCTTGCTGCTCGGATATTTGTACATATGTAGTTTGCAGCGGGCTGCAATTGGATATTTTTGGAGCGGGCTCCAGCGGAGTCGGACGACAATTTGTGGGCTCGCAGGGACTCCGCGAACCAACGGGGGGCAACGCTCACTCTTTTAACCCCGTTTCCGAACGGTCTCGGCTTGCTCGCGTGCTAGTGTTACCGGGGAAAGTGATAAAACCGAGGGACAACACGATCCTGGTTGCGACAACATGCTCCGCGCGGTTTCTCGCAGCCGGATATCGAATTGCAGCCGGAGGACAGGGTGTCGGGACATGGTTATTAATCCCTAGTATTATAACGTCGAGCCGGGCTCGCGACAAATATGTCAAACCTGAAGAGAAAATCAAATTTTACTTTTTTTCTTATACATCTTTTTTCAATTTTCTTTTCTTGTGAGGAAATCGTGAACGACAATGAAATTCTAATTGATTTACCCGTCAAATAAATCGCGGCGCTTACCGGTATCCTCGGAAAAAGTTTCAAAGTGCGAGGTTCAGTAAATAGCCGGTATTTGCCCGACCTAGCCCGATAATATCGCTCGAGTCGAATAACGCGTTAAAGTTCCCATGAGATACGCGAGGCTAGTGGTTTCGCAACAAATTCAGATATCAGTTGCGTGCCGCGTTATGCATTAACCGTTGTATTTTACGGCTGCACAGTGCTATTTAATCTCGTGTGTAACTTCGCTTTGTGCCGGGCTATTTAAATATTAATGTAACCACCGAACAATCAATTCACCCTGCGAGCTTTGTAGTTCCTTGCTCTGTACGGCGCGCGGCGCGGCGGCGGTGCGCGTTTTCCTCCATCCCCGTGACCTTTGTCGCAACCCACGGCCCAAACGAGTAAATATATGAAAAAATCAGCGAGCGCAAAGAGGATCGAGAACTTTTCCACGGTAGTCGTTGGCACGAGATACCGCCGCACAATATCGCGAATGGCCATTTTAGGTGGAAAAACGTCATGTCTGAAAATAGATATAACATTTATACATTCTTCTTTCGGAATGTTTACTGAGTCTAATCATACCCATAATAATTCATTTAATTGCGATGTAAGTATAGAAAATCACAAATAAGTGAAAACTCCGTAATACAACGAAATTGTACGTTTATATTTGTTCTAAAGAAAATTATGTCAGAGCAATAAATATGAATCTTTAGGCTTCTATGCACGATATCCTCCATTAACATAAGTAAATATTTGCATTAATGTTCACAAAGTTCATTAATAAAGTCCTTTACAATCATTTGTAGAGATTTCTTATGTATCAATTTTCTATGCCGGTTAGTTGACTTCCGTCTAATCTAAAGAACTTCCGTCTAATCCCATAAGTAACTTAGTTGATAGCGATATTAACGAAGCATTATTTTTATATTGTTATATTTAGATATAGTTGTTATATTTATTTAATATTATATTTTTTATTTACTTCTATATTTGTTTCTATAATTATATAATATTTTTCAATATAAACATTATTTTTACAGGTTCTACATATGTTGAATCTCATTTCACAGAAAATTTCAATCGGTTTGAAGAAGCATGAACCGATCTATGATTTTTTCCCACCTAAAATGGCCATTCGTGACACTGTGCACCGGCGATCTTTCCGGATTCGAAAGCTCTAGAGCGTAGACGAGCAGGGCGTGGCCCGGTCATAAATCAAATTAACCGAGGAAAGACGAACCGAAACGATTTAAACAGCCGTAAAAAGGGCGACGTGAACGACCAAACAAGATGTTTTTGCTCCGCGCGCGCGCGCGCGAGCGAGCGAGCAGTGCGACACGAATTATCAGCTACTCGAGACAGAAGTGAAAAATCATCTCGACCCCCTCCCAATGACCCAAATATATCGACGACGTTAAGCTGTAAAGCCTGTTTCACGCTAGCGGTTGCAGCTGGAACACGTTTTCCCCGCGAGAACGCGGGACCGATAAAACTCCGGGGTAAGATGTTGCTCTCGAGCCTAAAGGAACCTTGGTATCCGAGACGAAGAGGGAGAGAAACGGAAAAACAGAGAAAGAGAGGGAGATCGGAGAGGGGTAACCCGGAGGCGGTTTTACTCGCTGGTTCACCCTCTTTTTTCCCCGTGTCGACGAGCAATCCGGCAGGCGAAATCTCGCTCGCGTTTATTCCGTCCCGCGTTTCTTTTTTCGTCGTTTGATCCGCTTCGAATCTTTCCGCGCCGCGCCCCGTGCAATCCGTTCGATCCCCGATTGTTCGTTCGTTCATCTCCTCGTTAACCGTTTCACCGATATCGCGATTCCCCCGTTTGCCGTTACAGATCAATCGCAAGCCTCGAGATTAACTCCTAATCGAATTAATGCGAACGCGGGTTTTTCGAGGAACTTGCCAAGTGAGCGTGGCTTCGCTGCTCTCGATATTCAACGGGGCCTGGAGCTGTGCCCCACGGGGCAGACCGTGTCCACGGCTGATCCCTAAACAGAAAATGGAGGAGGGCATACGATGAACCACCTGGCCCATCGAGGGTGCGCGAAAGTGGCAAGATTTTCTATTGGTGGTTCGTCGGCGGGATCTGCGAGGAATCTCTTGTGCTCGATCGCGCGCGAGTCATCGACGCGCGAGATAATCGAGGACTGAAAATGACTCGGGGAACAGCTTTCCGGCACGCGTCCTCTTATTATTCGTAGGTTCTCCCGTTCCGCGAGAGTACACGCGATAATGGAAGGTACGGAGCCGGGCTCGTCGAAATTAATTTGACGCGATTCGGGGCTGTGTCGCGAGAACGGGTGCGCGTTCGCTCGCGGAGTTTGCAGGGTGTACGTACGTGTGTGTATGTGTGTGGGGGGTGTGCGCGCCGCGAGCGGGGCACGGGGAGACGTGCGACGATTATACACTTGTGCATTCGTTAAGCCCACTTTATTTAATGATTTCGCGTTCGAATATAGTTACTGAATAAGCGGTCTCTGCCGCCTCCTGCCTCCCTCGGCTCGTAATAAAGACGATAAATGCATCCGCGACGCGAGGCGAGGAGAACTAGCGCCCCGTGGCGAATCACGTCTCCTTCTACTTCTATTCTCGTTTCTCGTTTCTCGTTTCTCGTTTCTCGTTTCCCGTTCCCAGGTGACGGTAATCGGGACGACCTATTTTCCGACCGCGAGATACTCCTCGCTGCGGGCCGCTCGCTTCATGCTCGATCTCTTCTCTTGCTTCTCGCTCTTCGTGGTCGTAACCAGAGACACACATCGCGCGAAAACTCTCGAGATTCGAGCCTCGCGCGAGGCGGGCCCTAGTCAATGAAAACCGGGTCGAATCCGAGCGAGCGCTGATATGCCGCGTTAATTCTCCGCGAAACTTCCATCGATCTTTAATCACCCGCATCGCCCATTCAAAACGTTTCTCCGCCGCCTTTTTTCTACGGCTAATGCTTCCAGGTCCGTTTTCTGTAGCTCTCGAGTGTCGCGAGTTCTCGTTCCCACTCCCTTTCCCTTTCCATCCCCTGCAGGATAGCGGGTGAATTAACCGCTCGAGTGGCGAAGGGTCATTTCAGAAATCTGATCGAACCGCTCCGAACAACCCGGCCGATCCGTGTTTGTAGCGGTGCGCGCGGTAAATTTATAGTTTCCGGTTCTCGCGGCTCAGTGTTGGATTGTAACGTAAATAAGCTCGGTCGCCGATATCGAACCGAACGAAAACTTCTTTCTGTTTCGAGACGAATCATCTTTGCAAGATTCTTCTTTGATGAAGCATTAGCTGGAGAAGGAGAACCCGATCGAAATTGCAAAATTAGACGGAAAAAGGAACGAGGTCGAGGGTCGCAAGAAGCGCCACCGTTCGAATTAACCCCTTCCCGTGGCATTTAGAAATCCGGACACAAGCGGTGGAGGTCTACGCGCGGTAAACAGACCAGAGTGATGCCCGAGTACAGTTGCAATAATAGGAAGACGAAGTAAGAGGATGCGACCTATGTGGGGACAGGTGTGGCAATCTGAAGCATCTAACTAGAGAATGCAGGGAAATTGAGGGAAGGATCAAAATGGAGGACATAGTGAGTGGGAGGATAGATACAAATGTCGAAGCGTGGCTTCAAAAGCTGAGAAGGAAGAGAGATAAAAGAGCAGAAATTTAAATGTAATGAAGCGTAAACCAAAGGTAACAGAATAGGAAATGGTGCAATAATCGGGATAAGAATAGGAATAGGTAGAATATAGGTAGAGTGGTCAGAGTAGGGATGACTGAGTCAGAGAGAGTAAGGGATAGAGAGAGAAAGAGAGAGAGAGAGAATGCGAGTATAAGTTTTATTTTGTTGTAATTATAAGATATTGTAAACCGAGTCCAATTCTTGCCTGTAAGGCTGAATAAAGTAATATTATTATATTGTTATTATTATAGTCAATTGTAAATCATTCCGCGAGTCAGACTCGTGATGTTTACGTTTGCACCAAACTCTTCATCACGAGTCAGTCTCGTGATATTTATGTTTGACCTGATTTTCAGTCCGGGAATTCTACTCCTGATGTTTACGTTTGGGCGGAAATCATCATCGAACTATCAAAATAATCGGATTCGTTAAAGTACAGGAAGGGGTCAAATTCGCAACAGAACGTGTCGCGTACGGTTTGAAAGGATTCATGGGGTGCCGGAGGCAGCCCGACCGGGGGTTAAATGGTGCATTCATTTAGGATACAGTTGGTCGGACAAAAGGTTGCGCAAGTTCGTCCAGACCATAATCGCTTGTCTATTCGTGTTTATCCGTGGCACGGTTCTGTCGTAAACTCTGTCGTACTGCGGGTAGAACGTGCGACGCATTCGAACGAGAACGAACCGTGCGCGTCTGTTTCCTACGACTTCGGCTTAGCTTCGAAGCGGAAATATTGAACGAATCGCGGGATACCGCGTCCGGAAAAATAGATAGATCTCTCGGTACGTGACTCTCGGATACGAGTTCCGTTGCTTCCTCTTGCCGGAAGTTTCGAGAGCTTTTCGTCGGCGTGCACTACCACGGAAACACGGTTCCTCCAGTATTTATTCTTCGATCTCTCCAATATCAATTTTCCTTCTTGGCGGCGAAGCGATTAGTTTCTGCAAAACCAGTGAACTCTACAAGCGATCCACGGAGAGACCGGAACGTGTTCCGGACGATCGAATTTTACACTCTTTCCTGTCGAAGGAATAAGGGATTGCAATCGATATGGATCTCCGGATCGGACGACCAAAACGCAACCGGTATCGATCAATTCTGACGGTAGAGTTTCAAGCCACGAGAGACCAGACACGATGTACCCTTTCCACGGAGGAATATACATAGAAAGGATGCGAGGAAGGCTGTCGCGCTAGATGAATATTCAGTCGAGGTAGACTGCGCCGCGTCGTGCTTTCGAATATTCAGCGTGCGCGGGCCCGAGCGCGAATCCCGCGTACGCGCGCAACCCTCGAACACAGATCCGCGGGAACACCTTCTTCGTATCCACCCGGAAGCCCGGTACCGTCCTCTAATCTCAGACAAATCCTTCGGAACTCAACAGATTTCCAAGGTAAGCTTGGCTGACCCTAGCTCTTATCTCTGCTAAACTTGGTTTGCTCGATTCTCACGTAGCTATCGGTATACACAGAAGTAATCAAAGAATCCTCGCGGTCCTATATCCAATGATTGTATTCCGATGAACCCGAACAGGGTCCGGAAACCCTTCCGGGAGAGATCTCGAGGCTACGGAAATTTCGGGAAGACCACGTTATAAAGTATAAGCGACACGAAGAATCTCGTGGAATCACGCAGGCTCTCTCGACAGGTGGGGACGCGAGACGAGGGCTGTGGGAATGGCGAAGCCTAAATGGAGCTCTCGGGGAAACTGGGGTTTAACGACGGAGCCGGGAAACGGAGACGCGCGGATGGAAGACGCGCAGCCGGAGGATGAAGAGGTCGACTAATCGGATCAAGGCCCCCGGTATGTGTCGACGCTTCGAGTACGCGTCGCTGCTCGAAACTCGCAAAGTACTTCGATCCTTGCCGCCGCAAGCTTTGCCGGCATAGTTTCCGAATTACGTTGTAATCGCGTTAACGTTCCGTAGCGCACCACGCCATACCGTGCCGCGTCTTCATGGGCCGCGCGCATTCCGCGATGTTTCCGCGTTCTCGGTCCGATTCGGAGGATCTTCCGCAAACCGGCCCGGGGCCGCCAAACAGCGTCATGGGACGCGACTATCAGCCGACATGGCCGGAAACTGTCCCACGTTCCGCCGCACAGTGTCGCGAATGACCATTCTAGGTGCAAACAAATCATAGATCCTTTCACGCTAAGGTAAGATAATGTAAAATCGAGAGATGTAAAATCCATACTTGAAACGTTTCGCGTCTTGCTCCGATAGCTTGAAATCTTGCCGTTCACACGGACGTCCATCTTTTAATACATGCTGTAAGGTGCCGTTTAATAAATGTTAAACATTTCTTTCTTCCTGTTACATCTTTCGTGCATTCTAATCCAGTTTCGCTCTTCTCCAGCCTTCGTTTCGAGGCCAGCTTTTGACACTAAACCTAACGAGTCTTAAAAGTAACTGACACATATTGTTTCATAAAAATAAGAAGATTGAATTTATTTACATTTTGTGCGGTTCGTATTATAATACACGTACGTATTATGTAATCATTTCCCACAAACGCATTTTAGAATTCCAGTAACTGTAAAATAAAAGATCAGGAACCGATGCACAGTGTCGCGAATGACTATTCTATGTGGAAAAAAATCATAGATCGTTTCATGCTTCTTCAAACCGATTGAAATTTTCTGGTAGATCGTGAAATGAGATTCAACATATGTAGAACCTTTAAATATAATATTTATATTGCAAAATATTATATATATTATAGAAACAAATATAAATGTAAATAAAAAATATAATATTAAGTAAGTAAGCATCGATGCAAATATTTACTTATGTTAATAGAGGATATCGTGTATAGAAGCTTAAAGATTCATATTTTTTGCACTGACATAATTTTCTTTAGAACAAATATAAACGTACAATTTCGTCGTATTACTGTTCGGAAGTTTTCACGTATTGATGTCGATATATTGATATAGCTATTAAATGAACTATTTTGGGTATAATTAGGCTCAGTAAACATTTCAAAAGAAGCACCGTCTTGAAAGGATCGACGATCCTTCGGGCACCCTATGCGCGGATAACTAAGGAAACTATTATTCCTCGAACCGCTCTGCACACCGAAAAGAAACTACGCTCCCTTGGAACGCGAGAAGAGCATCGAAACCACGCCCTTCGGGCCATACTACGCGCAGAAAGCCAAAGAAACTACACCCATCGGCCTGTTTATACACAAAAACCAAAAAATAACTACTCTCCCTCGAGACGTCACTCGTCACAAAAACGAGGATCGAAACCACGCCCCTCGGGGCATCGAGTCTTCGTTTTTCCAAGGAAAATCTCTTCGATCTTCGGAACTAATTCGACAGCGACCAGGAGTCGAAAGTTTTCTATTTTTATGGCATAGTTCGTGTCCAAACTTTGCCCCTACCGGCAGTTCGGAGTGCAAGGAGTGTACGTTGCCCATGCCCGAGACGTCGCATCGCGTATCCTTGGATTCCGTATGCGATACCTTGCCACGGGCTCGTGTGACCACCGTCGAATCAAAGATTCGTGGTCGTACGAGGTTCGTAGCATCTTCTAAGACGCCGGACGATCCTGCAATGTCGCAAGCTGATGAATGAAGTTTTCCGAGATTACGATAGCGACGCGGAAATATCCGCGAGTGCGTTTCGATGTTTCGCGGATCCGTGAAAATGCGAGTTTTCCAGAAGGAATTAAATAGCTCGAAATTTAACTTGATAATCGGATAGAATAAATTTAGCGAAACGACTTTAAGTCTAATCTGAATCCTAACGGAACGGAGCCGTATCTCGAGGGGTTCTCGCTTTAACTGCGTAGAAAATCTCGAGTATCCGCTCGCAGTTCGTTCCGCCGCGCCGAGACAGCTAAATTCGTTCACATATTTTCGAACCCACTTCATCGAGATTAACACTCGGACCCTTTCACTCGACCTGACATAATTAAATGTACCCAATTCCTCGGCCGTGCGACAAACTGTCATGCTTATGCGATACATGCTTATACGTTCGATACTCATCCCTCGAGTATCTTCTAGAAAATGCAGAGGTCTAATTGCCTCCGAACAAAGAAATGTAAAATTCTATGCGACTTTTGAACCGATTTTCGGACAAGTTGGCGGCGCGGCGCGTCTACGGAGCAGAAACGGAAAAACGACGGTGTCTGGGTGGGATCCGAGAACTTCCCGCGGCGGAGGGTTGCTCGTGGAGAGTAGGGTTCGCGGGGGTGAGCGAGGGTCGTTTGGGGCTTTCGCAGAAAAGCGTGGACTGTCCTGTGCGAGCGGCGGCGGCGGTGGTGCGTTGAATGTGGCGCATTCATCGAGAAGAGAACTGCGGGGGGCTCGTGGCATGGTGGAGGCCGGCCCGAGAAAAACCGGGAAGATAGCATCGCCGTTTGAAACGGTTCAAAAGGAAGCGAGAAACCGCTCGTCGCTTGCCCGACCCCTCCCCACTCGCGGCGAGATCGCGTTTCGATATCTTTGAGCGAGCGCGTAAAATTAATCCGAATTTTCTATCCTTCCGCGTGGCGTCCGACGCGGGGACGCGCGCTCTCACGCTTCGTTACGCTTCGTTAGCGTCCGCGTCCGCGTTCGCCACGGTTTCGGTTTCGGTTTCGACAATGATCAGCGATGCAGGCGCGCGACCCAATGAAATATTCGTCGTGGTCGACACGGAGGATCGATCGCGCCGTCATGTCACGCTGTGCCACTCTGCGCCGCGCCACGCCGGTAAACGCGTTCGTATAATTAAAATAAGTCGAAAACCTCGTGCGCAGACCAGTCAAACATATACGCAAACATTTGCTCGAGGCTTTATTTGGAGATTCTTTATTCCTCGGGTCGCGAGCGAGCGAGCGACTCATCGACTGAACCGGGGCCGCTAATTAAATCGGTATTAATTAATGCCCGCCGCGCGTCCCCGCTGCTCGACAGTTCTCGCGATTTGATAAATCTTTTGATTCGCCGCTCGTTTAACGCTCGCCCGCTCCGGCTAACCAAAGATCGTCCTTCCGTTGCACAGTTTCGTTTGTTTCGTCATTTCTGCTACTGTGCAAAATCATTTCGCTAGACGTGTACATAAGCGACACGGCAATCGACGCGTTAACGGCACGATAAATCCTGTTCGGTCCGTCTATGGTCCCGACTACCGCTCGCTCCTTTTCAAGATCGGCGCGAACGGCGGGAGAACGACGATCGCAGCATGATCGGCTCCGGGCATCGGAAATCGCGACATTGCACGGCCGAGCGAATTTCATTGGCCGATGAACGCGCCGTTTCGAATAAAACACGCGACAGCGATCAGAGTTTTGCGGTCCTCGTGATTCGTCGGCGACGGATCGTCGACGCGAAAAGCCTCCCGGTGATTTCGGCTAGCGACGGGGGAAAGAGAGCGTGAGAGAGAGAGAGAGAGAGAGAGAGAGAGAGAGAGAGACCGATCCGTCAACGTGTCGACCACTGGCGAGAGAAGAACAGACAGCGTGGCAGAGAGACAAAGGGAGGACGGGTAACAGAAAAGGGGGAGCCGTTTCGAATTAAACGAATAGGCAGTCGACGCGTTAGTGGGCTAACAAGCGTTTGGTTACTCGAAAGGCAATTCGCGTGCAGTCGATTAAACGATGCGTCACAGCGCGTCGCTCGCTCGACAATGTAACCGCGGAGAGGATCGTCCGGATGCCGAACGACCCGGCCAATCTGCGTTCTTCGTTCGAATTTGCTCAATTTCGATCGAAATCCCCCCCCCCCCCCCCCTCCATCGACAATCTCCACGTATACGCGAATCGACGACGATTGGCGAAATAAAAGGCATACAGCGCGACGCTGTATTTCGAACAACTAGTCACCGCCGGACAACACGGAAAATATCGGTCGTAACTTTTTACGAAATTGAAGTTTTGGACACTGTGGAAATACGATCGTCGAACCACCGCGCGACGCGACGCGAGGCGAGGCGAGGGGGTGTTTACGCGAAGAGAAACTTTTCCAAGCTAATGCGCAAAAACCGGAAGTTGAACGGACGCTCGCTCGTCGATGCTTTCATCGGGTTACGAGCACCGTAAAAATCTCGTTAAACCCTATTTAAACTTCTTAGCACACCGGGTTCTCGGCACAATAGTGCGATAAACGCATAAACACCCGTAGTTTAATTATCAGAAGTAAGTTTCGCTGGTGAGTTATCGACCGACAGCTTCTTGCATCGACGTTGTTTTCCTCGTTTTCGAAAGGGGGGAAAGTGAAAAGCTGCGCGAGAAAAGGGAGGAAAGAAAAACGAGGATCGTTGCTCGCGGCCGCGATAATCGTTTATAGCCGCGCGCTCCTTCTCGTTCGCTTTCTTCCCCTCTCTTTCTCTCTCCCTCTCTCTTCGTGCTTTCCTCCCTCGTTTTGTTTCACCAGACTTTTTCTTCGGCCGTCTCTTTGTTTGACGCGGAACGCGCGAGCACGCGCCGGAGCATAAGCAAGCGTGCTACGGTATGATGTGGTCGTGGAACGCGAGCGGGCGCAGCTTCCAATTGTTTTTACAAGTCGCTCAAACGGCTGCCGGAACGTTGATTCGCTTCTCTCTTTCTCTCCTCACCCATTCCTCTCTCTCTCTCTTTCTCTATCTCGCTCTCGCTCTCTCCCTATGTCTCCACGCCGAGAATCACCACGAAACGAGCAATTCCGACGGCCACTGCTGGACCAGGATTATCTCCACCCCGACAAATCTTTCTCTCGCGTAACCAACGAGCTTTGCCGACATTGTGAGTATAAAAAATATGAGCTGATACACTTCCTCGAACGCTGCGTTATAAATCGACAACACGAAGTTTCTTCTTCTTCTACGATTACCGATATGTTTTGAAGCCATCTCAGAACCTTAAACCAAGCAGAGAATGTATAAAGGGTGTCCCAAATAGAGCTGACATTTCCAATTCGCGCCATTTTTTTGTGGCGAACATGGAATACTAATCTTTGACAAATGGCATCTGGAAGGATTGAGGTTTAGTCATGGAGAATTACACGATCCAGCAACGCATAGAATTTATGAAAATTCACTAGAAAAATGATGAAAACTTTGCAGAGACGGTTCAAAAAGTCCGCACGGATTTTGGTCATCGCAAATCGAATTTGGGGGACCGAAAATCCACAAGTGATTCAACAGCTTCCCATGCATCCACCACGGGTCACTGTTTGGTGCAGATTTTGGGTTGGAACAGTGATCGTGCCGTATTTTTTTGGGAATGCTGCTGGAAATGCGGTTACCGTCACTGGTGTTCGTTACCGTGACATAATAACCAACTATTTATGGAAACAATTGAACTGCATAGACTTGGAAGACATATTCTTCCAACAAGGTGCCACACTGCGGAAGAAACAATGCAGTTACTGCAGACGAAGTTTCCCGGTCGTGTTATCTCACGCCGCGGCGATGTGAATTGGCCACCAAGATCCTGTGATTTGACGCCATTCGACTTTTTTCATTAGGGTTTTCTGAAAGGAAAAATGTATGCCAATGATCCACAGACCATTCCGGAGTTCAAGGAAGCAATTGGACGCAGCATTGCAGAAATTGGTCCGCAATTATGCCAAAATGTAATAGAAAATTTCGTCGAAATAGTTAACGTTTGCAAACAGGGACGAGGCAGCCATTCCACACGTAACCTCCAGATTTGTACATTATAATAAAATTTGTACATTAAAAAAATACGTTTTATTAATAAATTAAAATATCTGCTCAATTTGGGACACCCTTTAATTGGGAAATTTCGATTGTTCGTAACAGTTGTTCGGAATAGAGGTTCTTCGGAATGGTACTGCATAGTTGGAATTTAATTACCGCGTCATTCAACAACTTCGCGTGTCGTATCTTTATCACCTCTGTTCCACAGCCAATTACATGATCTCGTTTGCAATCGTACACAACGACGCTACAAAGAACGCTGTAACAAACTTTCCTCGGCGGTGGAGTAGCTTCGACCACGAAGTACACCTCTGTTTGCTTCGACTCTCGAGAGAACGTTTACATATTTGTTAGGTAGGCGAAAGTAATCTTCTGGTTTGAGAGTTTTCAAGTTTCGGTTTAAGGTTTAACCCTTGGCACTCGAATGACAACTTTAAGGTGTCACTAAGAATTGCTGTAATCAAAATATTTTTTACGTTATTAAATTTGTTTCTATTTAATAAATTACTAAACACTTCAGTATTGTACGAGTGAATTGTGACTGTAAGGCGTCACTAAAAATTGCTGTAGCATTATTCAATATATTTTTTACATTATTAACCCTTTGCAACTCGAGTGGTGACTCTGAAGCGCCACCAAAAATTGTTCTAGCATTGTTTCCAAGAAATTGCAAAAAATATTAGAAAATATTTGTTACATTACAAAGTTTTTTATTTAATAGATTACTAAACAATATTATATGTGAAAATCGGATTAGTTTCATGCGAATAAAATGAAAATATTCTGAGACGGAGGAAAAATTTAGTTTTGGAATTGAAATAGCGCCGAGTGCAAACAGTCAGAAGAAACGTTTCGTGAGTGCAATAGCCGTTTTGCATATTTGTTTATCGCAGGACAAATAATGTGTCTGATATGATGACAATCGTTTTCAAATGAATCACTAGCGCCGATCACGGTAATCAACGTGACGATGTCAAAAACCTTGAAGATAGTTCAGCGAAAGTGATCTTCTAAATTTCTGAGCTCCGTTATCGGCTCGCACGGAGCACGCTTCGATGGGTACCAGTTCGCCGAATAATGGCGACGAGCAACGAATAACTTATACGCGAACGAGCGAGCGGCATACATACAACAAGAGCGTGCCGTAATTTCGCGGCGGAAGTTCGCGAGCGAACGCGATCGTCGTCGAAGGAGCGGGGACTCGGGCTCGAGACGCGATCTCGAGCGACGCGGCGCCGATAAAATCGTCGGCATCGGGGCGACGAGCGTCGTTAGCCCGACTGTGCGCCCGGCGACGCCGGTTCTAAGCGCGTTCGCGTTTCAAAGCCTTGTCGATTATCGGGGGAGCCAGGGAAGGGACCGCTTAATTGCACAGTCGTGTCGGGTCCTCGTGTCGGCGCGCTAATCGATTGGATTTCTTAGCCAAACTTTCTCCTCCGACCGATTCCGCCGGGCGCAATAATAACTCCGACGCCGGAAACGGGAGAATAAATTAGTGGGTGGCGGGTTCGGACCCCGAGACCCCAGACCCGTTCGTCGTTACGAAACGCCGCTCCGTTCCGCGCCGCTTTCATCCGTCAATATCCGCAGATATTGCTCGGTGATAACGACGCTCTCTCGTTCACTGCCGCGTCTCCTATCTCCTCGCGCTATGCCCGACACGGAAGAGAATCGTGCCATAGTATTTTGGACGAGCTTGGCAAGTGGCTGGCTGGCGTACAATTTACGCTGGACGCTCTATCTGTCCGAGATGTTCTCTCTTTAATCTCTGCAACATTATTCCTGGGACAAGGATTATAGACTCCTGCGGGTTTTAACCGACCTTTACAACGATAGCTATCCCCTGCATAAAATATGCGCGGCAGGTTCGGTTCAACCCCCGCCCCGTCGAATGGCGGACGTGTTTGTTGGTGAACGCGTCACGAATAGGATTTGGTAAACGAGGCGAAAATTTGCCACGGGAACACCGGCAACGGGAATGAGAATGAGAATGCGAGTGGGACCGTGGACGAGCGCCTGAAAGGGAGACGCACAGTGGCCACGGAATTGTTGTCAAGGTTCCCCGTTATCGCCCCGAAGATTACCATCGTAATTTCCCATCGCGTAATGGCCGGGGCCCGGGGACGCGGATCTCGCGGTGGGATGCTTTTTACTTTTGTCGCTCGAGAGTCTATTCCGGCACCATCCACGAGGGCTCGAGTACGCTCGAAAAACGCGCCACGACATTTTAGCGACACCCCGAGGCGTTCCTCGACGACAAGCGACGCACCGTTATTCCAGGAAGTCGCGTTTACCCACCTAAGCGCTCCTTTTCGCAGCTACCTGCGGCTTCAGCACCTCCTCGCAGCCGCACCACTCGTATCTCATCGATCGGTCGTTACTCGTTCGACGCCTATCCTAAATCATCGCGCACCCCCGCGTGAACTCGAACTCTCGGAGAGGTCGAAACGACGTCTCCACACAGTATACCTACTCGAGTCTCGTTCATAGATCGAAAAATTGTCGATTTTCAAATTACCGTATCTTCGCGAAAACAAATCGTGGAACACCCGATGGCTTGTCTAGTGGAATTTAAACCCTTGATGGACCAATGCCACAATATAAGTGGCACGACACTTTTCCTTTCTATACTTGATATAAAAATGTTGAGTCCATAATTTCTCTTCGTCTGAAAAATAGCTTAGACTTGGTGGGAAGTAAACTTGAAATACTTCCGGACCATTCAGGGTTAAAGGAGGAATGCTCTTCTTCCACGTCCGGTAGTTTCAATTCTTTTCGAAGACCACTTTCTGCTCCAATCGAAGTGAAAAACCAAAGTTCATTTCTATTGTGACATTCTATCGCGCTTCAACGAAAGACGCGTGGTGTCCCCGATGCGTTTGTCGGAATGTGAAGGATTTTCTGAACGAGTAAACGATGAATGGATTTGCAAACGGTATCGAAATCTATGACCGTAGCGATACGCGGAGCAGCGGTAGAAAATTGGAAATCGGACGAGTCGGAATCAGAGCCCGTTGCGCGAAAAAAAGTGAACGATGCGACGCGACGCGATGCACGACGGGTAAAATATTCCAAGCGAAGTGGGCGATTGCAGGTAATCGGTTGATCGTTCTGCTGGCAAACGCGTTAACAGCGATCAACGTCCGATCGAAAAACGACTGCGAGGCCTCGAGAGAGCGTGTCCACTTTTTCTGCACCCTTTGCCCTGCGCGTTCGTCGATCTCGACGAATCAATGTACCGTGATAAACGAAAAATGCGGCTCGGCCACGGTCGAGTTCGAACTCTGGTCGCGTCGAGTGCTCGCCGCTCGATTTCACCGGTGATAAGCGTCCGGGAAGGAACCGTGGCGTCGAATTCCTCGGTTACACGGAATTTTACCCGGCATCCGTCTGCGCGTGACGTTCAAATTTTTCTTCGAAACGCTCGCTGCATCTCGATCGCTTTGATCCGCGAACCTCCGGCGAGCTTCTTCTCGTTTTCAGTCGGTAGCGGCTGGCACGTTCGACGAAATGGACCGGCTCAGAAAAAGAACAAGAGCATCGCGATAGACCCGATCCCAGAACGATCTCGTAATTGTTGTACCATTGTCGGCATCCACCGGATCCGTAGGAAACAGTGCGGCCTGTCTGAAAGCGTGCAACAGAAATTCGTACGCTTTGTTCCTCTATACGTTGAAACACCATGTTACACCAACCTGCTACAGCGCGCGGAGATTTTTGCGACCGTCTGTACCATCGGCCGGGATTCTTCACTTTCAATTTTTACGGACCCACCGGCACGCTACGGAAGAAACCGAGTGGTCGGGGCATTTAATTGAAAGCACTTTATCGCGGCCCCCTCCAAGAGAAACTCCGATACGGTCCGAGACGAGAGGGAAAATCGACTCGGCGAGGTTTCTCTCTATGTCGCGGGTGCGAACGCTAAAATTAAACGCGCAACGGGGCATGAAGGTTCACGGGCCTGCACCTTCTCGCGGTGAACCAGGCACCGCGAGAAAAAGAGAAAGACAGCAAACGAACATTGAACCTCGCGGGTACTTCGGGGAAACTCTGTTATCGCCCGGTGTGTTTGTCCACGTATGGACTTGCTCCGTTCGAACGATAAGGCAAGGTGAAGATCGCGTGTCCCGTTGCAACCACGCTCGAATGCGTTATTAATATTTGGGGGACCCATAAGTAATCAATTATTTTGAAATCTAAAACAAACTTTGTAGTAAATTCAGGTTTTCATTTCTTAATTTATTATTGTGGGGATAGGTGACCGCCCGAGCGAGCACGCGCGAATGAAAGAGAGATCATCAGTATGTGAGAGAGGCAATAAGAAAGATGCAACGATCGCGAGCGATGTAGATTTTGTTTATGTATTTTGACGACGATCTGCTGAGCGATTCGAGGTAGGTCGCGGTCGCGAGAAGAGACACAGAGCGAGAGTAAAAGAATTAGAGTTGAAAAATCGAAGTTTAATAGTTTTACGAGAGAGTTGAAA
Organism: Halictus ligatus; assembly: GCA_028454255.1. Taxonomy (NCBI): domain Eukaryota; kingdom Metazoa; phylum Arthropoda; class Insecta; order Hymenoptera; family Halictidae; genus Halictus; species Halictus ligatus. The sequence goes on from CM052131.1 coordinate 14,893,387, forward strand.
GAAGAGCCGTTTATAAGAGATAAACGAGAGATAATTGTATGAGTTTAATAGAGTTTAATAAATACGTTATCAAGCAAACTTCACTGTGACACCTAACCGCTTGGCTTGCACCTAACCTATTCCTACATTATATAATCGTCATCATTATCAAGGACAGTTTGCCATCTTTCATGAAAATTTTCAAACCCCCTCTTATAGAAATCCAGGGTTCACGAAGCAAAATATGACTCAAAGTGCCTCCTTGCATCTTCTACGGAAGTGAATGTTGCATTTCTTACATAATGCTCCAAAGATCTGAAAAGATGATAGTCAGAGGGAACAATATCCGGTGAATACGGGGGTGCGGTAAAAAGAATTGCAAAACCATTGCAATTCGTTGATTTTTTCCTGAGTGAGTTTCGCTGTCTGGGGCGGGCATTGTCAATTTGTAGTATTACACCGTTTCTGTGGACTAAAGATGCCCTCTTTTTCAATAGTTCTGAACACAGCCCTTGTAATTGCTGACAATAAAACTCAGCGGTAACTGTTTCTCCAGGTTTCAACAAGTCAAAGTGAATTATGCCACGACAGTCTCATCAAATGCACAGTAACACCTTTCTAAGTGATAAGCTAGGTTTAGAGGTTGACATTGCGATTTGATTTGCAGAAATATTCATAGAATATTCTTGTTGGTCTCAGATAATTGATGCGGTACTCATATTCCTTACCTATATGGCTTTCCCATTTCGTGTAGGTGCCTTTGTATAGTTGACAATGTGGAACCAAGGCTTCCCGATAATTCTTGTATACTTAATTTTGGATCAGCTTCCACTAGAGATTTTAGGGTGTCATTATCAAATTTAACTGGTCGTCCAATTCGAGGCCTGTCAGAGAGATCAAATCAGAGATTAATAAAATCAAAGCAGCAAACCTTCTGAACCAACTTTGACACTTGTTGACCTTCAATACATCTCCGTAAACATCACAAATTTTCTTTGTTATTACCGTTACATTAACTCCCTCATGAAAATGAAAAAGTATGCAAAGACGAATATGATCGTCGGAAGGAACGGCCGTCGCCATTTTATTACAGGGTTGTAAAAAAGATTATACTTTTTATAATATTTTGAACACAGGCTGCTTTACCGAAAACTGTAAAAGAAGTCGTATTTCCTCTTAAACGATCGATACAGAACTAAAGGGAAAACAAATTCTTTGCAAATAATTGATTACTTATGGGTACCCTTAATATTTGTACTCATCTTCGTGCGACTAATCGTCCTCGAATATCCTCCCCCCACCCCCTTCGTTCTTTCTCCCCTGGTTGCCACCGCCGTGCACTTCTTCCTCGTTACTCGAATTCGAAGTAGGTGTTCCGTCGAGCGCGAGCGACGATTATTCGTTGGCAAGGATTTTCATATTTTAACATGATTCGATCTCAAATTAAAATACTCCATCGCTGCCCCACCCCTCTTGGTCGTTATTCGAAGTTGGAGTATTTTATCAGGCGAGCGACGATTGTTCGTCGAAACGTTAAGAGCCGCTGGATTTCGTCGAAACAATGCTGCGAGAACTCGGCTAACGATCGGTCTAATGACCAAACTTGCGCGTGAATAAAATCATCGACAAACCCAGCTAGCACGACGACGTGTTCGAACCCCCCTAACGTGCTCGTTTCGTCAACATTTGTCCACACCGCGTTTCGGAAATGCCAGCCAATACGCGAACGTAACCCTTACCGAGCCTGGATATTTCTAAGCATTCGCAGCGATTAGTTTCGTGGAATTTCTGTTTTATCGCGGTTTCTAATCGTTCACTCCTAGATCGTGCGAACGATCGATCGAGTTGCTCGTTCTTTTTTAACGCCTTAAGGGAGGAACCTTCTGTAAATAGGCCTGTTTTTCAAGAATTTTTTTTTTTTTGAAAAATGTAATGCGTGGATTGATTTGAAACTTGAGGTATCATTTATTAACGGCATAATGTAAAAAAGATATTGTTTACACATTTGAATCGTTTATATAAATGGTGCAATGATGGCTTGAAAATGGCATCCTAGAAAAACGTTTGCAGCGTACAGTGCACAAAAATTATCTGAAACAAAAAATCAAAATGGAATCGTTAGTTTATGTAAATACGCACAACGTGACAATATTCTTTTATTAATATTTGCAAAATTGCAAAAATGGCCAAGGTTTGAAACAAACACGGATTTTCTGTTAATAACAATGTTTTAAATAAAAAATTAAGAAATCGGAGCTCGTTATGTTGTGGACAATCATTTATAGAACATATATACCAAGTTACATAAAGATCGAGTAATGTTTTTGAGCTGTGTTGCATGCGAAATTTTGTGTTTCGAGAAAAATGCGTTTATAGTTTGGGTAACAGAAAAATCGTGAAAAATTTTAATTCATCTTTAACTTACCGCGGTTTTTTGCTAATCTGCGATTCCAGGGCCATAGAACGGATCTTCCTCTTCCTCAAAAAGTTGTATTCCGGCGTTTTTTCTTCTTTTCGAAAAGCACGAGCCTTTCCGACGAGAGCCCGACTACCCGGGCCGCTCCGCCCACTACACCCGTTCACTTTATTTTGAAAATAACGTACAAAAACATCTGTGATCACTTTCTAACTTTTTTTATGATATTCCTGGGGAAATTTCCTATTGATTTAAATAAAAAAAATGTCATTTTATACAAGGTTCCCCGCCTGAAGCTAATACGATTCTTCGTCTATCATCGCCATTGCCGTATTTTTCACGTTTGGATGTCCGTACGTCTTGCTGGAATTTTCGAAAAAATTTCGGTTCTTCCAGCCGCGGCGAACCAGAAAACGGCTCGCTGGACATCGTTTGTTGGGTTGTAAAAAATTTTATCTCAACCGCAGAGGGAACGGTCTTCTCGCTTGGTTCCGATGATAAAAAATATGGCGGCATGCACAATTTCGCCTGAAACTCGGCGAAGTAAAAAGTCGCTCGAAACTTAACGAGATTTTTACTTCGCTCTTTTCCAAGCCTGACGGAAACTCGTATCAGAGCACACACGTTTCTGTTTGGCTGCAGTTTCTGTAAATTAGTTCATAATAATCTATATTTGCGTACCATCAACATTTGCAGTCTTTAGTGCCGACGCGTAGACAATGATAACGGTATTTGCTGCGTATCTGGCTTTGTCAAGCACCTACGCGAGGCTCCGTTCCGAGCGAGAAAGGTGTGCTAACTCGAAGAAAGAAAACAGGCTTTTAAATATTAAAAAATCCTACGACCCTTTTCTCGTCGTTTAGCCCTTGATGTACGGTGTTTAGCGGCCCTTAGGCCTGAAAGCATTTTTTAACGCCGCCAGTAACCTCGACTTTTACAGGCAAGATCTCGGAGAACAAGAATTTTCTTCCGAGAGAGAAATAAATATTGTTATCGTTATCCGTACGGTAATTCGTAAGATGCTGTACGAGTGTGCAAAGGGTTGATCGAGAACCCCAGTTTCAACCGTTCGAGCATCAACTAGAAAAGAAACGATAACAAAATCTCGTTCGAGAATGCGCACGGAGACGTATTCTAGCGATGATTCACAAACGAGAACGCAACGCAGCACAACGAACGCTACACACGACATTTTTCTCTTATTATCATCGTCCTCCCACCTCCTGTCTCGTACACGATATTTTTAAGGAAATTTCGCAACTGTTGTCCCTAATTGATCCCAAAAAGGTTGCCTTGTTCAAAGTTGCTATATGTATGCCGCTTCGAACATACAAAATTGCTTCGTCTCGAAATCTCGCGATCCAAATGAAAAAAAGAGATTAATCAATGGAAAACGGAAACGCGGAGAACGGATACTTCAGACGGATAATCATTACCGCGATATCCGGCGAAAATGAACGTCGCCTTCCTAATGCGCGCGCTAACCGTGCACGCAGGAATTCATCCGTAAATACGAGTACCATCGTTATTATTACCGAAAGACAAAAAGAATTCGAACAGGTAACTTAACGACAATAAAGCGACCTCGGTGGGAAGCTTGATTGCACGATAATTAAGGCGATAACTAGGTCGCCGTTCCACCGGCAATTTATTTGAACACGCCCCGGAGAACCCTCGGCAAAAAAGGGGAAATAAATAGGACTACGCGAGAGTTAACCCTTTATTCCGATACGAATGCTTTGCACAGACGCCACCCCCCGCGCAAGTATCTCCGATTTCAGTGGTTCCTCCATCCCCCGTTCCTTCTCGTGTCCCTCTCGGTGTCCGTGACCCGTGATCCGAGACCTGTGACCAACCGAATCAGCTTGGAGCAACTTCGGATAAATAGACATCGGGATTCGCTTTCCTTTTTCGACTCTGCTCTTGTTCCCCGTTACCGATATGCATACCTAGATCGGTCAAAAACGACTCGATCCTTGCCCCGCTCGAGTAACACTCGAACCCTTCAGAGTTCGAACTATGTAGATCGAATACGATCCAGCGCTTCAAGGAATTCCAACTATTTCGAACTACAGGACCTTTGAAACTGTACCAAATACTTCAAATTATTCAAATATCCCGCCGACCGAGATCTTTCTGCGATAAATTTTGATCGAACTATGTAATCGTCAGACTGCGGATCTTTGTGCAAAATAAAAATTGTCTGTATCGATTAAAAGAAATATAAATCAAATGGAATGTTATTTCTTCACTTGCTGATTATAATAGATGAGAAATAGCATATTGAATTTTGTAATTTTCCTACAATTTCAAATTTCATCTACTCAATTTTATTGTAAATGGATAAAGATTCGCAGTCTCTAGTAATCATCTTCAATCCCCGGGCGTGAACTTCTTGCTCTAGAATCAGACAGGGGAGCTTTATGCAAAACAAAAATAGTTAGTGAAATAGTTTTTGTTTAATAAGTCCAAAATTATATAGAAGTACTATATAAAATAGAGTATTAAAGTACTATATAAGGTAAGTATTAGAATTCTTCTAATGTTTCCACTGTTTTACATTACACTTACTCATTTTGGCCATAAATGCATAAAATCGGGCAGTCTATAATATCGAGTTAGACAAGCGATGAGGATGTCGACAAAATCTAAATTGTTAGAAAGAGCCCAACACTACCTACGAGGATAATATTGGCAGAGTTAAAATAAATTTGTTGTAATACAAAGTTCGAGCAGTTCAAATATTTACACTTTTACCGTCCCGGTAACGACAGGTCGGTAAAAAAGGTCATCCCCCGACCCTAGTGTCAGTAACCTGATACCTACTTTAAACTTGCGTTTAAAATCTGTTTTACGATCCCCATAAAAAGGAAATTGAAGAAACGAAAGATTTTTATGATTAACGCGCAACTGTTGGGGCTAGATTGGCCACCGAGTTCGTGCGGAGCCATTAAAATTCACCGAATTCCCCGGGCGTGCTTTATTTGTTTACGTCGACTAACGTGGTGGTGACGTCATTAAGCGGGGATTTATACACAGCCTCGAGCATGGGTTCCGCGAATCGTTGTCGACAACAATGCGCGAAATTCTAAGCCGTAAAACAGTCGTGCTGTAAAATCTTTCCGTTTCCACGCCATCCGTTCAAGTTCCCAGCCTATTTTCTCCAAAGTCGTAGACCATAGCAACTTCTAGGGCTAACCCCTTTTACACCGGTGGAACCACCGAATACATATGTACTAAGTGATCTATCGACTAATAAAACTTACGGGCATATACATTTCCGTAAGAAATGGGAGACCATTGTTTCTATACCGAAAGTTTTCCATGCTAGATATGCGTAAACAAACCGATCGTTTCAAAAGCACAATTAAAACACCGACAGATCGACATTAACCAATTTGCATCACAAGGAAATATGAAAAGAAGGCCTTTATCACCAAACTTTTTTTTTTCATTATATTAACCAGGAAAATTGAACGTATAGACACGCTAATGGTGCAAATGGGTTAATCGTCAATGATCGTAACTTCGAGCTCTCGTGATCCGTGAATGAGAATCGATAGCTTAAGCTTCACGTTACGAATCTGTATCGGCAATCGTATCGACCGAGGGCAAGATCGCGGGCATGCACGAGAGATCGAACGCGGGCCCCACGAGAGGTCGAACGTCAACAATGGTAGACAGTAGAGACATTTACCTTGAGTATCACGAAATCCATGTCGCGGAGTCCCGGTGGTGGATGTCGAGGCTTGTGGATGACGTTTACGCGGCGTGTAGCGACGGGGACGCAGGTCCCGAAGGTGGAAACGAGCCCAAAAAAAAGACACTGGGGTGGAGGTGAACGATCGCAGGCGGAGCAACGAGAAGAAACCGAAGAAAAAATTGCCGGGTGAATCAGAGCTCGAGCGAAACGAGGAAAGCAGTTCTCTATTTCTCTGTGGTAGCGATAAACGCGGGGGCACTCGACACTTCTTTTCCACTTATTCGCGTGGGTACGAGAAACGAGAAACGAGACCAAGACCGAGACCGAGATCAAGACCGAGCACTCACACGCGGCACGAGGCGGCTGGATCTTCCTCGCGCCGATGATCTAGCATTGCTGCGCTTTCTCGCGGAAGCGAACGCGAAGCGAGTCGAACCTCCTCCTTCTCGTTCGTGTTTCGAGTGTTCGAAGGACGTGCGCGCGCGAGGGAATAAAACGACACCGGCAACTGGACACACGAGGTTCAAGGTACGATGCGCGTACACGACCAGACGCGTTCGAACGCGCGAAGAACAGTGCGGCCAACACGCGTGGCGGCTCGGCGTCGACTGAGTGCGATGCCGGTCGCGCGCCACGAGTGGGAGGCGTGTCTCGAGTGCGTGACGGAACGAGACGGAGATAAACGAACGCTGCCGAAGTGGGGATACGACGGAGAGCGACGAGGATAGCCGAGAACGCAATTCGCCGAGAACGACAGAGACGAGGCGAAGGGATGAGCGACCGACCGTCGGAGACCACAGCCGCGCGCTCTGCCTTGCGACTATAGCGACTATAGCGACTATAGCGCGAGTCGAGAACCGAGAGAGCCGCGTCGAGAGAGAAGGAAAAAGAGAGACAGAGAGAGAGAGAGAAGCGAAGAGGAGAAATGGATTCAGAAGGAACAGACGCGACCGACAGGGATTGAACGGAACGGAATGGAATGGAACGAGATAGCTCGACCGACTCGTGGGGACAGGCGAATGACACAAAGAGCGAAAGAGAGTTACACAAATGCTGATTATCCGAAAGTACCGTTTGCAACGCTACCGTCGTGATAGTGCAGGTATGCACCACCGGCGATAAGTCCAACCCGCGCACACGATACGCATCGCCTCTTTCTTCTTTCTTTCTTTCTCGCCCTTTCTCTCTCTCTGTCTTCCCCTCTTCGTTTCTACGTTTCGCCGTCTCTCTCTCTCTCTCTCTCTCTCTCTTTCTTTCTTTCTCTTTCTGTTTCTCCCGACATGTACGTACATGTATTTCATCTCCGCGTTTTCAATTCTTTACGAGTTGAATGATTTTTACACGGCGACGCAGACAGCTTAAGATGATTCACGACCCGCCATTTGCCATAACAAAGGGAACTCGTCCATGGTTGTTCCGAAGCGAATGTTTCGCGTTGGGAAACGCTCGAGTCTACTTGTTCACCGCGACGAGGACGTGCTCGCGGATTCCGGCTAGAAGCGTGCAGCCCAGCCACAATGAAAATTGCAACTGGTAGCGTCGCACAGTGGGCGAAAACGCGATTTCGGCGATCGAAAATGGAATTTTTTTTCGTTTTTAAATAAATGGATGATTGAGATGTTTCGAGAACATTCCAAAGGAATGTTCCCTCTACGACCCACAGGAGGCCGGCAAAGTTCAAGGAAAAAATTAAGGACGTGAAATTGTCTCCTTTCACATGATTTTTCCAATGTTCAAGTGCAATTCAACACTAGAACGACCGAGCAATAGATGCGACTGACGTATATTGCTTTGTAACAGTGACAAGACTGTGGCCATTCAGACTTCATACAACTTTTATTATAGTATGAGTTTCAATGAAGAGATTTGTTAAAAAATTTCCGATTAAACATGTTTACAATTTCAGCAATTCTAAAAGAAAAAATTAGGAAACAGTCGTTTTGACTGCTCCGGTCGTTCTAGTGTTAAAAGAAAACTATTAGTAATAGCTGAGTTGGGTTTAGACAATACGAAAGCTTACATCTTCTAGGATTTAAAATGATGTTAAAACAAGTAATTGTTATTACATTTTAAAAATTACAGTTTTTTCAAGTGCGCACAAGTTTTTCACCGAAATTGGGACTTTAAGTATGTTATTATTAAGTGCATATCTTAGCCGGAACCTAATAGAACCTAGCAACGACTACACTGTGATAGACTTTGATTTGTTGACTAAATGATGCAAAAAAATTCATTTGCAACAAATTGCAGAAAATATGGTTTTCTCAGTCGTACCTTCTACCAAAGGCAAGTAATTGTTATTACATTTTGAAAATTATAGTTTTTTCAAATCGGTACAAGTTTTTCGCCGGAATTTGAACTATAAACATGCACGTCTCAGCCGGATCCTAATAGAACCTTGCACCGACTATACTGTATTGTTCATTTCCGACAACTTGCAACAAATCTACCAGAAATTACAGATTTACTTCAGGAATATTAATCCGGAAGAACAGGTATATTAATTCCACTTATTCTATAATTTGTTTAAAAACTGTTTAATTAATAAATACCGTGTAAATTCAAATTGATTTTTGTTGCAATTTGAAGCTATAAATGTTACCTTTTTACCTATTAAATTTCATTCAATTGTCTGTAATGGTTTACAAGTTATTATTTTAGAGCGCCAAAATGGCATTTTCGTCCACTGTGTGTCGCTGCTAACGGTGAATCGCGAGCCGAGTTGTGCTTGCTTTTGTTTATTTTCATCGATTGAACCGAACTTATCACTTTTATGATCTTTATAGGGCTTTCAGACCGCGAAGCGTACAGGTGCGATTTCTTTTTGCGGCAGAAAAATCGCTTTGACGAAGCTAAATCGGCGATCAAAGCTTTTTTTTCAACTTTTTGAATGTAATTTTGTAATCGCGCGCCAGACAGAGAGAAAATCTGAATGCGTATCCTTTAATGCAACTGAAAAATCAGTCGGCGGCGCGGACGTCGATTAAAACGGCGATTAAACGATTGAATGGGCTCGATCGATCGGTAAAATTCAACGAATTTCCCTGGAATTTCGTTGGAATAACGCGCCGCGACGAAACGTTTCTTCTTCCGAATTGAAATGATAACGGTAATTTGATAATTTAGTTAAAAGGTACATGGCTACTGATTGTTCAATGCTTTCCCAGGACATTTTTCACATTATGGAAAATATACACCGGAAGGAGGAAACATGCACAACGGATACGAAGTGTTATTATCGGGATCGGTGTTCGTTAGCAGGATGTCGAATTCGTTTGCAGGAATATTAATTTCAAATTCTTCGCTCACATCCGGACGTAATATAGATCGCAAAGCACTTTATTAGCTGATAAAATATTAGATGTAATTTGCCTCCTCCTTATGATCGTTGAGTTCACGGATAGAAGGGAAGGAATTATTATTATGCCGCGATATGGGAACCAGAAACACCACGGTACTTATATCCAATTCATTACTCCGCAAAATGCTAAGGTACGAATAACGTATGTATTATTAAACTAATTAAAAAACAGCTACGTCGAGACTGTCATTAAAATGTTGTTTTTTGGATACCAATTATACGACCTCTCATCCTGCTTTTCAGGTTGCTACAGTAGTTCAAGCCCTTAAATGTACCGCTAGTAATTGTAAATACAAACTAGGTAATGTTTCTGGAGTTGACATCGAGTGGACGAGAAGGGGATGAATATCAAAAACGAGGATAGAAGCGCAGGGAAGCACAGTACGGTTCGAGTAGAAAATCCGCGCAGCGAAAGGACGAGCGAAGGCGAGGCAGTTTGTTGCGCCGCGCCGCGCCGCGAGTGAAATGAAGATGGAAGGAACACGAGAGGACCGAGGAACCTTCAGCAGAATAGGATGGAAACGGCTAGGCGGTGGGGGGTTCGCTTTTCTTTTATTTACCTGGCCGACAACCGCTCCCACCACCCACACAATCTCTGCGTCGAGCACTCACGCACGTACGCGCGCACGTGCGTATGCGTGCACCCGCTCTTTCTCTCTCACCGGTTACAAATACACGCGTGTCTTTCACCTTTGTTTCCATTCCGACACCGCAGACCGTCGTCAATTACCGTCGCGTTTCGGTCAGCCGCGATGTCGCATCGCGTTACCGGATGTCGGCGTCAAGGTTGCATTTCTGCATCGGATGAGCCTCGACGCTTGTGCGCTGGACGCGTGTCGCGCGACGCGTTCACGCCAACGCGGCTCTCGTATTTGCAAACGAATCTCGCCATAGAATTAACTTTTACACTTTTTTACCTCTGCTCGGCGCGAGACCGCCACGCCGTGGAAACCGGATGGTAGATTTTACGGTTGGCTCGCGTGTCACGTGTCGTTTTATTCCAACTGGGAAAAACCTCGCCTCCTGAAAATTCCAATTTGAATACGAATTCACGGGTAATCCATTCGGAAGGAATGAGATCACTATATTGAAATTCCCTATGGTGTCTTACGATGCTTGAAAAAATCGTGTTCGCACTTTGTTTACTTTCGTGGACCACGGATATCGACATGCGCTGTTTCTATCGGAAATAGCATTGGTCCTTAATTACTGGAGTCACTTTCTAGATGGCAAAAGGACCGTAGCTCGCCAATCAGAGGTTGGATGGTTGACGCGACGGGCGTTTATAATTTGAAACTCTGACCACTTTTACATTAGACGCGACTCGGCTGAGAGCACGTTGCGTGACTACTTGGGTACTCGGGCGTCGGGATTATGGTAGCCAGTGCGTTGCGAGCCCGCGGAAGGGGGCAATCAAACAGAAAATTCATAATCACGATCTTAACAAGAAAAGTTGTATAAAAAGCGACTGAAAAGTTGCCAAGTTCCCGCCCCGCCGCACCGTCTCGTTTGTAATCCCAACTCTCCTCAACCCTTCCTCATGGCGCCGCTCTCGAAGCCCACTCATAATTACCAAAGTTAATTTGCGAATCGCAATTTAATTGGCCGGTTCTTGAAGGCTCCTTAAACTTCGTCTTTCGCGGAGAGGGCGATTCCCCACGAAGGTTGCGCGCCGTCTCGATTCGCGCGAGAAAGGGAGAGCAAGGGAAAAGGAGAGAGAGAGAGAGAGAGAGAGAGAGAGAGAGAGAGAGAGAGAGAGAGAGACGGAGGGAGAGCAGAAGGCAAGCATAGAATCGAAAATTTCGATCGTATCGGCCCTCGAACCGAATGCTCGAGGGATTCGAGCGGCGAAGGGACGTCGTAAAAATCATTGAAAACGAATCCACACCGAGAAGATCACATCCGGCGGAGAAAATTCGCCGTGCGAAGCCGACTTTTCCACGCGCGAGACTCGATTCCATGGAACATAATAATTAACGCGAGCAGCGACGTTCGAATACATTAAAGCAGTTAATTCGAATAGACGTTAATGGTTTACAATGGCGCGTAAACCGATGTTCGATGAACAAAAGCGCAAAGAACAACGACGTCGCTCGATCGAACAATTTCGTACTGTACGGTGAGCAGCCGTTGCACAATTGTGTAACGTAAATTATAGTCCAAAAGGGGGCGAAGTAGATTAAATGTATTAGCGGTCTGCGGGTCTTTATGTAAATTTCCATGGTTACGAGCGTGTAAAACCGAAAATTCCGCAACCCTTCGATCTCGAACCTAGTCGATCAATCGCGGTTCCCCCGGCTATCTTCAACCACCAACCCCGGCGTCCGTCTTATAGATGGATTAGCGTGTAAACAGACTTGTAAGGAAGCAGCGTAATTGCCTCCGTGATCCTCCAGGTTCGACGCGGTTATTTATCCAAACTCATCAATCTTTCTTGTCTCCTATCTCGTTCCCTTCGTTGCCTCTAATGTTCTGCCTTTCGAAGTGGGAGTTGTTATTTTTCTCAGCGTATAGGTGTAGAGTGTACAGTATAGGTAATGGATGTTCACCAACCCTCGCCGGTATCTACCGTGTGGATATGTACCTAGGCGCAGTGCTATCTCTCGCGTAGTATTTTTCGTAGATACGAGCGTAAAGATAACTGGTTCGACGGCGTCCCTCGCCACGAAGAGATAGGGAACGCCCCTTTTCGTAATTCAGTTTTAATCAGTAGCTCCAATAGACAGAGGCAGGCAACGCGATTACGGGGAAGGTAAAAACTTTTTTGGAAATTTTCCGTAACAATTTGCTCGTATCGTGCGATTCGACCAAAGCAATTTTTCGTTTTGCAAGCCAGCTAGCGCTAATTACGCGTCGGAAGATACCGAAACGTGGAGGAATTGAGGAAACCGAATCTTCTTCAACGGAGAGCGTAGAAGACGCGCGATCGAACCGCGACGACTCGTGCTCATGCGTGAGGGGGTTGCGGGAATCGAGAAAAGGTGGAAAAAAGAAAGAAAAAGGGGGAGGAAGGCGGAGAAAGACGGGGCAAGAGGAAAAAGGAACAGGGAGCGTAAAGGGAAACGAAAAATGCTCGGTAGATCACAGACCGCCTAATTAAAAGACTTGCCGTCACGCGGAATCTTCTTTCTTTCGTTTCACCGGGAGCTGGTTGCGACGAAATCTCAGGAAACCGACGTCTCTCTCTCCTTTTGTCCTGTCTTTAACCCTGTCTCGCACACGTATCTATGAACATCCGTTCGTGCTCCTTTGGTAATGAGTCCGGGGGTGTCCTCTTTCAAGCGTTTGTTGCCCCTCCCGCTTCGTGGCCAGCGACTAAAAGAAACGCAGGCCGAGGAGAGACATCGATATTTGCGTGAAGCGCTCCGACGCTGCGTGTGCGTTGTTCGAGGCGTGGCACGCTTCGTTTCCCAATTTCCGTGTTGTCCACTTCACCGGAACGATGTCGTCACCCGCGGAGAGTACAGGACGGGTTATAAACGATAGCTCGAGAGAGCCGAGAACTGCGACTAGCAGCAAATGTTTTCAGCCGTAATTAGATTCTCTTAAAATGGTCCCGCAAACTTGTAAATCGCATAAAGATTCGCATTCTATCGATAAATCCTATCGCCGACAGCATCGTACATCCGGGTAGACGTTAATTGCGTCGTCCAGCTCGCGTTTATTAGAGGACAAATCGACCCCCGTCCCTCGCAACTACAATTTGTATACCGGTGAATCTAGTGATTTGCGCGGGTGAGGGCGCGTACGTGCATTTCATTTAAATGGTAATTTAAACGACACCGGGACAATGCGAAGATTGTGTCCTTCTTCCGACGAAGGTCTCTCCCCCTCGGTGGAAGGGAATCGGCATCCGACAACGGGAATTCAGAGCGCGCGGAAGAGCGAACACCCTTGTAAAGAGCAATACGGTGCGTGACGCGGCGCAGCGGATTCTACAGGCGCGCGCCGCGCATTGAATGGGCGTCGGGCACACCGGGATAAATTAACGAGGTGTTTGTCCGCTATCGCCCCCACCCTGCCCCCTTTTTTCCCTGGTGTGTCGGATTAAAATCACCCTGTCTTTAATAATTACACGCGGCCGAATGCGCTAAATGAGGCGCGCGTCGCGACGCCTGTCGCTTTTTGATAATGTTATTTACCGCTCCGGTTTACAACGGGCCACCGAACCGCGCAAATACGCTCGAATTACGCAGTGACATTGTACCCGGCTCCGAATGGATGGGGGGAGCATAATGCCCGCGGGTTTTCCCGGCAAACTTTACTTCAGGCTCGCGGCCTGAAAGGGAACAGAGTCGGTAGGTTCATTGTGGGATCGCCCCGTGAAAGATACGTATAGGTGTCTCTACGTGGAAACAAAAATAAAAAAAAATGAGAGAAGAGGTAGAAAGAGCGGCAGAATGAGCCGCGCCCAACCGTCCGGACTCTGCTCTTTCCGCGTCTGACTCGACTTATTTGTTCGAGCACCACCGGAAACAGCGTACCGCCGCGCCGCAAAATCTTGCTTTCACTCAGGTGACCGCTCCGGCCTCGGTCCTCTGTTCTCCGTTCTGTGTCCTCTGTCCGTCGCCCTTTGTCACTCGCCTCTCCGATATAATTAAGTAGAAAGAAGAAGAATGACAGGAAACGTTCTCGCATCCTTTCTATATTATTAACTTTTAATTCTTTCATGTATTGTACAATTCCAGAAACAACCGCTATCGCTACACGTAGAAACAACAGGGAAACAATAGGGAGATAGAAATCGGCCCAAGATGTAGATTTCATAGATTCATAGCGTTCTCGAACAGCTCCAGCATCCTCTTCATCTCCTTGCTGAAAAAGCAATTGAAAGTAAAACGTCAGCGAAAAGAGTAAAACGATACGCGAGATTTCCAACCGAAGTGTCTTCTTCGAATAATAGAATCATTTAAATGCAATTTTCATGAAACAAATAATAATGATAAAAGCGAACGAAGAAGATATTTTGTTAGGAAAACGGATGTCGAGATAAAACGGTTCTTATACTCGCACTTGCTCAGCTAATTTGTACACTGGTCCCATCGACTTGGATAGCTCCTCGCACTTTGCCATTAACTGGTACATCGACTTGATATTATGATCTATCGCGTCGCACGTTTTGCAAACCGCGTCTCTGTACGTTTCTAAGCATCCGACCGTCAACGCTGAAGCCTGCAAATTTAACCCGTTGATCTATTTGTTTTTACCGGTATTAAATTTGCAGTTAGTTTACGCTAACGAGATGAAATACATTTGTGCGTTTATGGTACTGGCAATCTTATTAATCGCAGGAAGAGTAAGTTTACTGTTATCGTTCAAGAATTGAACGCCTGCTGGTTAAAGATAGTAGTACCGGTTTCCGGTGACTATCGTATCTTTCACGCTAGCGAAAAATACCGATTTAGAGAACAAAACGAATCATTTACACTGTGCAGAATCGCTGCCAAGTTCTCTGTCAACGCATCGACCGAAGTCGCGACTTTCCTTGCTTCCATTTCCAGCTCGTTTAAAATATTGTGATCGAGGAGAGGTAGTTGGGGCGTCAGTGCCTGCCTGTACAAACAGGGAGTAGAGCTACGGGAACCTGGAAACGATGGGGTTTCCCCCTTCTTTGTCACCGGACTCGACAGTTTAATTTTATTTTCTAAATCTTCAGCGACGAACAACACCATGTCTCCATCCTGCATCACGGTCCCTTCTAGTTGCAAATACCCAATGGCTTTGTGATAGCTCGGAGGATCCAATTCCTCGTCGTCGACGGGACTATTGTCACCTCTGTTCCTTAAGTTCAGCTGATCGGGACGACCGCCGGCCACGTTCATCTTTTCCAAACTATCCTCCAAGAATCTCGTTCCGTCAATGTCCGGCGAATCGATCAGCGATCTTAATTCAGACATCGGCGGCGATGATTGCGAATCGAACGATATTTCGGAGTATGACGCTGTCATCTCGTGCAGCTGAAATCATCCAAATAGTCAATGTCCTCTGAGTATTGTCGCCCGTATGTACGACTAGAAACAAACCGACTTCGAACAGAAAAGTAAATACCAGCTAAACTATAAACACAACCTAGCAACTCCAACCTTACTCTATCTTCATCGTAGTCGATAACAGTGCTCTTTTCACTGCGCATTACTCCCGGCTTCGCATGAGGTTCGCTCTCCTCCGGGTCCATCTTTGACCAGTGATTGCAACTCTTTCTCTTTCTTTTGCTTTTCCTTTTTCCTGCAGCTAGATCACACTGTCCAGTGCTACTGACATTTTCGATCGTGGAATAACAACCTACGACACTATCGATCACTTGTTTATATGTATACATATGTACGCCAACACACATGGATACGCATTGTCCATTGACAAACAAATACACCGAGTTGGCGAATAGACGTAGATCTTTTGATCCGATTTGACATTTGACGCTGACATGGAAACAACCTCTATTCTTGCTTGCAGGTTCAACAACCTTCTAGGTTGCATTACCATCCCAAAAAGAATGCTCTACCAAATCCCTAGATCTAGTTCCCTAGATCTACTGGTAATGGAGAACTATCGATAATTTCCGATAGCTGAAGCGTCAATTATCGATAGTTTTCAATACCGGTGATCATTGGTAATCATCGTTGGTATAATCAGAGAGGATAGGAGAGTGCTCACGCCCGGGTTTTCGGTGTTCCCGATATAGTGCTGACATCTGCTCAGCCTTAGCCTGGCACAGAACCGGTCTGTCTTTCCTGGAACAGAACCAGTCCGTCTTTTAGCATGACACAGAACCGTGTCGTCTTTCCTGGAGTAGAACCGGGACGTCTTTTAGCATAAAACCGAAAGGAAGAATGTTACCGAAGTCCGATGTATTACCGAATGTTTTCGAGTAAAATTATTTAAAAATAGTGCTAATATGTTTTTAAAGTCATCTAGTAAAAATCTTATGATGCTAAGGTAGAAAAAATATTTATTCATGAAAGAAAATTTTTTTAAATTAGTAATAACAGTAGCTAAATATATGAAAAAATTTAAGATAGTGTTGATGATAATAGCTTATTATTAATTTAATATTCAGGATTGTCGCTTTTAAATTTCGATATGAAATCTGTATTTGTTCGAATTTTTCTAGATTTTCCTTTTTTTGCAACTAGAGTTTGCAACTACAAAATTGGAAAAAAATGAAATACGTATCATTACAATTAATATTATTCTTAATTTTTATTAATTAGAGATTTTGTACACAAGATTTACATGTTAGTTACATATTTCATATAAAACAATTAAGCTGTACGTTCTAATCCTGGTTAAAAAAATAATGTGCGTTCAGTTTTATGCTAAAAGACGGCCCGGTTCTGTTCCAGGAAGGACAACACGGTTCTCTGTCATGCTAAAAGACAGACCGGTTCTGTGCCATGCTAAAAACGGCGATGTCACGAAAGTGGGAACGCCGAAACCCCGTGCATGAACACTCTCCTATCCTCTCTGGTATAATCAATATTTCTCCGCCTCTACTCTAGTCTCTCCCGTGTTTACATTCTGTCGCTATTCAATGATTACAAGAGTGAGTCGAAAGTAATTGTGAAATATAATTAAACATAAACGCAAAATGACTTACTGATAATTATTGAGTTGAGTTATCAACTTTTTTTTAATGTCAAACGTAGATTTATATTTACTTTACGGTTAAAACGACATCGACACTGTGCGCCAAATTGATTAAG
Source organism: Halictus ligatus (assembly GCA_028454255.1). Taxonomy (NCBI): domain Eukaryota; kingdom Metazoa; phylum Arthropoda; class Insecta; order Hymenoptera; family Halictidae; genus Halictus; species Halictus ligatus. Next base: position 14,910,549 of record CM052131.1, read on the forward strand.
TCTCCAATTGTTTAAAACATGTCACATTTAAATGTACTGCTATTATTTTCTACACTTTTTTGTGTTATCAAAATTGTGTTCTCCTACGGTGATGTTTTTGACGAAGAGTTAATGTTGAAACCATTGCCGAGTAATCATGTTTACGCGTACTTTCAATTTACTACTGTATGGAAAGGGCCGAAAGAAACGAAAACGCGTAAGTTATGAAACGCAAGTTAAGCCGCGTTGTCGTTAATTGCAGGTATCATGTCTAACAATTATATGCACACGTTCCAGTACAACATTCCCATTTATTTCCAAGAGGACTTGGAGAAATTATAAGTCGTCATGGTGTAGACGAATTGCACCTTACTTTAACCAAAGGATTATGGAATTACCAAAGATGGGGATACCCCTATCACGACGCGGGTCCTGGTGCAGAAATCACCACATGGTTTAATAACGATGTTGTCAAGTAAGACGCTGCTTCGAAGAAGATCATGTGCAAAATAAAATTGTCTCTAATCTCTTATCTAATTCCTCAGTGTCGATAATGAATGGAAAGGTTTGACAAATGCTTTGGCTGGACTATTTTGTGCCTCGTTGAACTTTGTTAATCCCTCCAACAGTATGTCTCCAGAATTCACATTCCGACCTAGCGGTATTATAGAAAACAATAGTATCAACTCTAGTTATTTACGTTATTCATCTCTGCCGAGGGAAGTAGTTTGTACAGAGAATTTAACGCCGTTCAAGAAATTACTACCATGCGACTCTAAGGTACGATTACAAACAATGACAATGAAAGGAAATATTAATATGTTGTTTTGTTTTAACAGAAAGGTCTAGCAACATTATTAAATTCGGCATACATTCATAACACAAATTATCATTCCATCGGTGTTCACTTTCGTGTAAAATGCTCCAACGCAAACTGTACGAAAACATCGTTAGAATTACGACAGACCGTTTCGCTAGTATATGACACCATGGTAGACACATCCCAGGTAATTATTTATTGCAATTTCATGAGACTCGAGATTAATTTCATGCTTTTCATAGGATTGGTCGATCCTAAAATTCTTTGGAATGGGTATCAAAGGGGCATGTCCGCTCGCGACGATGAGCAATATATACGTAGACATAACTAATAACAATACAAACCAGGTTTATCGATTAACACCGCCTCCGCGCACTGAATTTACTCTTCGTGGAGGTCAACGTAACCAGATAGCCATTTACAATGTTAGATCGCATACAGAAAAAGAAATATTTAATATCGCAGTTACTCATAACACTCCCCCCAAACTTAGCTTAAACTATCCATCGATTTTGTTTGCAAACAGATACATTATCGGTATGTATAAAACGCTGCTAAGTTGCAAGTATGGGTAGATAATACGTCCAGAAAACGTTTCTTTTGCAGGCTACGGACAGGAAAGGGGCAGTCTGGTAACTAAACTTTATAACAATTACTGGCAACCACTCGACGTGATACTGTTAGAAAATATTCCATGGTACTTGTTAGTATATTTCCATTCTGTTATAATAACGTGCGAGGGACGACGTATAGTTCCATGTAAGTAACAATCCGATAAGAGTTATACAGTCGTTATTCCCTTACTACTTTCGCCCCATCACATTTAATTGTGTATTTTAGTGGCTCAACGCTATCTGCCTGGCAAAGAAAGGAAAAGTCCATACTATCTTGAAATGGTGTTACGCTTACCGCCACGATCGGTGACCAAGTTCTCCATTGAAATGGACTATTCGTTTCTAAAATGGCAAGAATATCCACCAGATGCCAATCACGGATTTTATATGGGCTCAGCTGTGATTACTGCGTTGCTTCCGATAGCAAGAAATTACAGTGCGCTACCGCGCGACGGAAGTACTATAACATCCAGGTTGGATATCCATATTTTCATAGAAAAGGTACATTAAATAGCGATTGGGTTCGATTAACGATGCAATGAAAATTTTAGCTTCAACGCTTCGAGAGACGGATACTTGGTACAATTGAGGACAGAATCGTTGCTTATCAGTCTACCCACGCCTGATTTTAGTATGCCGTACAACGTAATCTGCTTGGCGTGTACAGCCGTCGCTCTCGCGTTCGGTCCGCTACATAATATCTCGACGAAAACGTTAGTGTTGAAGAAGGTAGAGATGGGTTGGAAAAAGAAACTGTTTCTATTATTGATGGGAAAGATTGTCAAACCAAAGAAGAAAAAACAAGAATAAAAATATGTGATTTATTTGTCTTGCTCCTACATATAAATGTGTTCTTAAAGATAAGCGAGATAGTTAACGTTATAATATTAAAGACAGAAAACTTTGCTCAAGAGTACAAAACACAAATTCCAAATATGATGTGAGTGTAACGAATTGCAGGAATAGTCACGGTTACGAAAGAACTCGAACGGTTCGGAATTTGAATTTTATTCGTTTTCTTGTTTTCCTCTTTTTTTCTTCTTTTTTCTTCGTAACGTTACATAAAGTATCAAAAGTGCACACAATTCATTCTTGTATAACGTCGGATTAGACACATACTAACTGGGAATATCGAAAATTTTATTGATTTCGTGTTACAAACGTTAGTAAGGGTTTTCGTCTTATGAAACTTTACAATGCACTGCAAATGAGAAAAGTTGCGTGTATTACGTAATTATTAAATGTTTCATTACCGTGTAAAATAGAAATAATAAATATTGTAACAAATGTAACACCGCGTACAGTGAATATTTGAGCACCAGAGCTTTACAGAAACTATGGTGCCGGTCTAAGTATTGGGGAAATATTCGTACGCGTATTCAACATTGTACTACGGTATTTGCTTGTACAAGTCTCGCTACCATCGTTCAAAATGTTACCATTCGGCCATCCGCTTGTCTGATCTGTCGAATGAGTTGGTAAATGAAACTTGGTCGATGAAAGGTTCTGTAACAAAGATTTTGTCACATCATCATCGGCGATGAGCTTCAAAGGGTTCCTATTTTCATCTGAGAGTGCAGATGTTATTGAATTTTCTTCGTCGTCCGATGAGCAAAGGTCGATCACTGTAATCCTGTTCGGTGTATTTGTGCAGAAAGTTGTTTCTTTTATTGATTGATCTACAGTTAGGTTGTTTTCGCCACAGCAGTCTGTGACTCTGGAAAGACATAAGTTTCCTACACTTGCCTCGTTACTATGGACCTCGTCATAGTCTTTCTCCATCGAATTCGAATCATTTTCGTCGCTTGGTGCTTTGCGTTTCGAGGATACACTCGGCGGAATATTTTCTACCGTTTTTGGCGTTGGTTCTACGTCTTCGATCAACAACTTTCGGTCAACACATTTATATTTCAACGGATTTTCATTGAATTCATTTATTTGTTCTTGTGTCAGCTGTGTCAGAAGAACATATACAGGTCGACAAGCAAGGTATAACAATTGCGAATGTATACTTAACACTAAAAGAAAGAAACAACCTTTGTAAGAGTGCTACCAGATTCCAAGTTCTTGACTCATATGTTTCGGCAACGTTATCATATAAAGAAAACGTTTAATGGTTGAGTACTCACTTGGCTTTCTCTTAACAGTATTTACAAATTGATATTGGTGCACGTAGTCATCTACAACTTTTTCTTTGTTCGGTTTATACGTTACAATCCATCTGTCGTTATCGAACTCCGACTCCAACCATTTCGGTCTACATGAACTGCTCAAAACAGGAGCAACAAGGTGTCTCTCTATCCTCTCCAACCTTTCTTGCTGAGTATCTTCGGTCATAGCTTTCGACTTTTTTGCTAATAGCATTCCAGCAGGAGACGAGAAAGGAATACTCGAGCACCTTGCAAAGTTAATAGAACCACGAACACGACGTGAGGCTCGTTCGGCGACATTGTTATTCAAGGACGCGCCTTCGTGCACTTCGGCTGTTGTGGTGTTCGCTGTCGATGAACGTAACCGAAAATACTCCAAAAATTGGTCTAGTTTTAACTCGGGTTTCGTAATCAACACATCCGGCGTTGTCGAACGCGAATTATTTCCTGTTTGTTCCTGTTCGCAACACATACGCTCATGTTCCTAGAAAATATTAAAATATAGTATCCAGTGTTATTTAGCTTATCTTACGCAATCTATTTAGTACCTTCATCTTTTCGAGGCCTACAAACTCGGCATCGCAATTGTCGCACAAGTAAATGTCTTCCGCTGGTGGTTCCACCATTAAAATGGAATGCTGTTGTTGTTGCAACTTTAATTTATTAGAATTGCAACTAGCAACACTGTTGCACGAGAGTAACTTTTTTCGCGGACTCTCGTATCTTTTGTCATAGTTCTATGAACAAGAAAAAAGTATTTTCAGATTTATAATGAAACTACAAGAATCAAAGGACAACTCTTTTTATATCTGCTGACCATGTTCTCATTACGAAATGTGACTAATAATTTTCCAGTACTTTTGTGATAAAGACTCGTGGTGGAATCCCAATTGTTAACATACTCTAAGTCTTCGTGTGGATATCGAGCGAGATAAGAACAAAAACGCAACAAATATTCGCTCCTGTGGTATGTGTAACATCTGAACACCAACTTCTTCAAGTTAGCCATCCAGTTCTAAAGTGCAATAAATATATATTAATCGCTCGTTTACGCGAACATACTGTAACACGAGTAATCGACTTACTTCATTGATTCTTTTAGGTCTTGTTAAAGGATTCGAAAATTTCACTTCTTTTGGCCACCATCGTGGTTCAGTGATCACATCCGTGCTGTCGTGTCCTAGGGAACACTGAACCATGAATGTTACAAAACGTTCCAACTGTACCTGAAATTAATCATTTTTATTATATCTAATTTTCTTGTACAGCCATCCGAGATCAGCCGCTATACAAGTGTTTCTGAAATATACGAAACATCGTAAAGTATCTTATCCATACTAATGTAATTTTTTCCAGTGAAGTTGGATGCCCATTAGCGAACAATAAAGGAAGATTGGATACTACGGATCCTTCTTCGAACACGTTATTCTCTTTCATCTCCATGGTGTCTGTAGTGGTCATCATGGTCTGATTGACCTGAAGTAGCGGTCTCTTAGGTAAGCCTACCGCGTACTCCTGTTCTTCCAATGTTAAGAATCTCATATTTTCAAGGCTATCCGCATTATTTGCAACTACTTCGAGTTTAGGATACAGGATACCTTGCAGTATTCGTTGCTTGTTCCGTTTCTATTCTGCATGAAAAATTTTTTATAAAATACACAGAAAAAATTGCAAAACTTGAGAATAAAAAATCGTTTTTTAAAAGTATTTTGTCTTTTATTCGAGTTTAAGAAACATTACAGAATTGAATAAAATGAAATAATGCCCACAATTTTAAAAAAAAGGTGAGTAGGCGAGCGTGAAAAAACCGTTATGTAAATTAACCGACCGTTTGTATTCTATACGAACAGTAGACAGACTAAACGTACACCCGTCTAAAATCGACGTAAAAAATGGCAAATAGATGAATTTTCTGAGGACGCTTGTACGCGAGTATCGTATACCTTATTCGATAGCTTTTGAAACGGTCGAACGACCTCTTTCGCTCTCTATTTTCAGACGCTTCACTTGCTTAGAGCCCTCTTTTCTCCAATTTGTATAAAATATAATGTACAACATAGTTACTATGGCAGACAATTCATTGAGATTTTATGATACAGCGGTATTTACAACAGAGTGGTAACTCGTATTTCTTTCGTAAAGTTTGTGAGACGAAAAGGGTTGTAACTTGTAGCGGATAGAGAAATTTGTACGTGCAGTGGTACGTGATTCTTTTATAAAAGTCAATTCACTAGGCGCAAGCAAATACGTTACGAATAGTAAAATAAGAAAATCACAATTGAGACTCTGGCCCAAGTTTCGTCGGATTGAAGTTTCAAAGTAGAAAAAACACGCGAAATATAACACGAACGTATGTATGTGTACATGCACTGACAGTTCCCTCCTTGAACAAAAGGTCTGGCAATGATCAAGCACGGTTATATTCCAAGATGGCGGTGCGAATCGGTTCGACTCCCGCTCTCTTTCGATCGTTCGCAGGCTACTATACCTTCGACGCAGCAACATCTTCCCGTATAATTTCCAGTTACATGCTACAGTTTTCCACCTGTCCCCCTAGCGTAGACATTGGCGCTTTCGCGCGCAGCATGTTTTCTAGTCCGTAAAAAAACCACTTTTGATGCAAACCACAAAGTTCAAAAGGTTTCAAAGCAGTAGAATTTCCCTGTTCTTTGACTGTTCTTCTTTACCAGCTCCGGCCAATTCCGAGTACTCGCCGTTACGCATGCGCACTACTCGTAGCAAACCAATTTCTCGTGTAGGTCTCCACTTTTAAAAGTATTGAGAACGTTATCGAGCGATCCAACGAAATCGGAATAAATATATATGACAATTCTCACTATCTCATATCCAACGAAATTTAAATATCATGATTAACGGACAACCTACTCGCGAACATTACGAATAGACTAGCGTTGTACCGTATTATTCAATTTTCACTCGCTCGATGCTTAAAAATAAATCTTATATATTTATATGATTCGCTTCTTCAAAACGAACCTTATATACTGTTCGTCCTTAACGTCGCAATACAAATGTTTCTCGCCTTTCCCGCCAATAATGAAATTTTTTCTGTTTCTTTTTTCAGTTTTTTATCGTTGGTATGTAGTCTATGAATACATATATGTATTAGAAGAGTCGAGTAATACGAAATTATTGCGAAGAAAAATAACAAAGATATTATTTATCAACCGGTGATCGGAATTATCGCGGAGCAATTAGAATACCTTTACACCCCTCTACTTACTTCGAGAGCCACTTGTGAAAATCGATACTTCTTATATTGTCTTGTTCAATGACAGGTTTTATCGGCGGTAAACGATAAATTAAGTTCCATTATTGCCTTCGTGGCGTTGTCGTCGTTCAAGCTTCATACTTCATGTCGTGTTTACATCGTACGGACCTTCCGTGGCGTGGCGGAAAACGATGTAAACGTCGCCTTAACGCAATCAGGAAGGCGGACGTTGAAAGTGATTCTTCAGCGACGCATCGCGGCTACTATAGTTACCATCCAATGTTAACGACACGGAGTCACCGTATTGTATTCAACGTTAATAACCACGAAAAATGGAGTTACCAGTCACGTATTGTTTGTGTGGACGTTCTTATGATTCCGAACAATTTATGATACAATGTGACGTCTGTAAAGAGTGGTACCACGGGGGGTAAGAATTTTGAAATTCGTCGATGGAACGTGATGCTCTGAACGCTATGCTTGAATTATATTTCGCCAAATGGTATACAAACATTTTCCTGTGCTCGCTTTTCACGGGAAATTTTGCAACTGTTCGATTACTTCCGCGCGAACAGCTTTCCGTATTTCGTTGTTTATAAACAATAATTAGAGCATACCGTGCGCAAGGGTCAGAATATGTTTTGTTGTTACTAACATAACCTATTCTCGAAGGATGCTATGCTTCCGTTTCGTGTGACAATACTATTTAAATAATTCGTATGTGCCGATATAAGATTTGTAACAACGTATACAAACACTGTATACGTTCACACACATCTCTACGCGACAATACATGTTAACCTGTTTACTATGTTTTCTGTTAGGTGTGTATCTATAAAAGAGTATATGACCATAGACCTCGACAAATATCACTGTTCGCGTTGCGAAGCCATGTGTGGACCCTCTCTCAGTGGGTATCTTGAAAAATACGGATGAAATAGTATATGTCGCAAAATTGTAACTATTCTTATTGACTATCATATTTCAGTGAAAGTAAAGTTGAACTGGCATAGACACGATTACTCGGAGACAGATGCAGATAATAAACCAGTTCAAACTGGAACACCAGTATTTATAAGAGAATTAAAGTCCAGACACTTTCCAAAAGCCGATGAAATTGTTAAACACGTAAGGGGTCAACAATTAACGCTTCAATATCTGCAGACCAATGGATTTGAGAATCCTATTATAATCGATGGGAAGGATGGGTTGGACATGGTTGTACCTCCTCCAAACTTTAGCGTTTACGACGTGGAAAGTTACATAGGTACTTATCGATTGGTTTTTCTCCGGCATACAAAGAAGTTGCAGCAAATAAACGCTTTCTTTGATACAGGTGGTGACCGAGAGATGGATGTGATCGACGTCACAAGACAAAGCAACATAAGAATGAAATTAAGAGACTTTGTCGAGTATTACAATTCCCCTTGCAGGACAAGGGTGCTTAATGTGATAAGTCTTGAATTTTCAAACACTGGGTATATCAATATTCATTGCCTTGCCACATGTTGGCTTTAAATGTTTCTAGGAAATACATGTATATATTGACAAATAAACGTTGCAGTCTTTCACCAATGGTCGAAGCACCATACATCGCGCGTAAACTTGACTGGGTCAATTCTGTTTGGCCGCGCGATTGGTCCGAGGATAGTGACATAAAACGTCCTGAAGTACAAAAATATTGCCTAATGGGGGTCAAAGACAGTTTCACAGATTTCCATGTTGATTTTGGCGGCACGTCCGTGTGGTACCATGTGCTACGCGGAGAGAAGGTGTTTTACCTGATTAGGCCGACTCCTGCGAATTTACAATTGTATCAGCACTGGATGTGCAGCTCGACCCAGAGCGAGACATTTTTCGGAGACCAGGCGGACGCGTGTTACAGATGCGTTTTGAAACAGGGCCAAACTATGATGATTCCAACTGGATGGATACACGCTGTGCTAACTCCGGTCGATTCGTTGGTTTTCGGCGGAAATTTTGTACATAGTCTCAACATTCCGATGCAGATACAGTGAGTACTATCGTCTCCGGATACTTCTGTCGTTTATGTTTCATACCGCTACTGAATCTTCTGAACGCTTCACAGAATATACGAGCTAGAGAGGAAAATGAAAACTCCCGCGAAATTTCAATATCCAGGTTTCGAGACAATCAATTGGTTCGCAGCAAAGAAATTGTTAAAGGAATTGAAAGAATTGAACAACGAGGGAAAGAAGTGCCCGCCGTATCTTTTACAGGGTGTTAAAGCGTTGCTTAGCATCCTCAAACAATGGAACACGGATAAAGACGTAAGCGCGTCTTTGCCACGATTGGAGGTTCTTACGTTGTTTACCCCGTAGATCATAGTTCGTCTCTGTTTCAGTACAATATGATTAGCAGGGGACAGATACCGGAGACCATAAACAGTCAAAAGTTACTGAAAGATTTTAGCAAGGAGATTCGTCATGCAGAACGGTATTTGATATCCTTGAATCCTCCGAAACCGGAGCGGGAGAGCAAACGAAAAAAGAAGAAACCGTTGAACAAAGATTTCGTCGACTACGACGTAGCCGATAGAATGGTCGACAACCCGTTTAAAACAACTCTGAAAGAAACGAACAAAGTTGAAACCACAATTGTTGAATCACTGCCGTCCGGTCGACCACCGTTAAAGTTGACCTTACCCAAACCGATCATGTACCCGTACATGAAGACACAGGGCCCATCCTTGGAAGAGAAGCCCAGTGGACCTCCGAACAGTAAACGATCGTCGAAGCCGGGAAAACAAAGCCCGACCGTAATTAGATTCAAACTGGGGAACAACGAGGTTGTTCGAAGTACTCATGACACGATCAAAGTATATAATAATTTACCTTCGGCCCATCCGCTCGACACCACGAAAGATCTGACATGGAAACAGACTTCTATATACGATTTTCACGACGGTAGCAATGAGAGCGATTACGGTCGGTTAACAGTGGACGAATCTCCAAAACGGAAAAGAATGCCGAAAACCAACGCGCAGAAACGGGTGAAACGCGATTACGACGGCGACGTGGATATTTTGAGCGATGTACCAAAAAATGGTATTGAAGAACTTTTGAAAGCCTCGGCCTACACCTTAGGGAATGGTGCTCAAAGGTTGGACGTAACGTATGTGTATTCATCGTTGGTTAAATTAACGCGTTCACTACCGCGTAACTGATACCGTGCATATGCACGTCGAGCATTGCGGTAGTTAACGCGTTAAATTTATCGAATCGTACACTTATAGAACCAACTGGTTTCAGATCTACTGTGATTCCACAGTACAGTCAAGCCATGCCACCTCCTCCTACAGGGTAAGACTAGATTACAAAACTCTATACGAAAGTATGTCGATAAAGAATACATTTCGAAGCATGCTCGTAAAGCGTAGTTTATTTCCGTAATAAAAAGACAGCATTCGTTTTGGTTAGCTTAGTGCCTTTGCTCTTTACGTTTTTGGTGTCTTAGTATTTATAAATTGAAAACGACCAGTTCTGGCAGGGCATCACCATCGACGCGGGAGGCAATCGCTGGGATGCTGTCGTTCAGCGAGCAATGTTATTCTACCACGTCCGACAGCACGTCCAAATCCACAAAAACTGCTAAAACGAAGCCGCAAGACAACGACGACGACGACGATGACGATCAGTCGATAGAAAACATCGATAAAGTTCATCAAGATGACGACTTCAGTACGTATATGTAGAGATAACGAGATTGTTTCTTCCTTTAGTACGAGTCTCATGGTTGAAGATAACACTGTCCAACAAATTCTATTTCATCTTCTTCTTTTTTTTTTCGTTGGTATAGTTTACCCAGCTCTAGACGCTTCGGACGACGAGGATTATATCTTCAAATCGAAATCTAAAAGTCAAATAGACGAAGCGTGGAACCCGAAAGCAAGGGTAGGTCCTTTGTTGCCGAAAACGAATCGTCCAGCTCGGGAGGGAGTTAAAAAAACGTCTGTTGAAAAAGGTTTGGAGGCGGCAGCGGCGAAACGAGCCAAACAGTCGGTACGTAAACCGTACTTCGGTTCGATTCTGAATAATTTCTTTTTTTTTTTTTTGTAATATTATTTATCATAACATAACATAACATTAACGTGAATAATTCAGTCATTGTCATTTATCAGAATACAAGCAAATTCGACAGCCCAGCATTCTCAGAATCACGTGCATATAAATTAGTGTTCGTATTATATGTAAATAACTAATAGGTTGCCTCTTCAAGAGCACACAGATCGATTCATTTATGTTCAACTTCATTCTAATTCCCATGATTCTTTCATTCTTGCATACCCGTGTTGCGTAGGATGATTATCTGGATAACAACATGGAGAAGGGTTCCAAGAAAAAATTGGTAGGCATATTATACGATACGGCTTTACGCTTCACTTCGTTGCACATACATTGCTTTCTCTTTCTCATTGGACGTCTACTGTCATTTTCTCCATTATAGTATCATGTCTTGTCTACAATCGGTGGAACAAATGCAGCGACTTTTGTAGCGAAGCGCGCTATCTCCAACAAAAGGAATTATATCGTCGAAAGGACGAAATTTAGGAACAACCAATGCCTAATTCTTTTTCTACAGACAAGATCGTCGTTACATTTGTTCCATCAAAAAGTGTTGTACAGTTAACAATACTCTCGTTAATGTTGTTTGTAAACTCTATTTGTTGCAACTTTTATAATCTTTTCTCGCATAGTATGACAACGAACCCGAAATTAACCCGTTGTTTTTTTCTATGACGGAACAGAGCACAGCTAAGAGGACGTACAATAAAAAGAAACCGAAGTCTTTGCCTGTAAGTACAGCGAGTGGAACGTCAACTTCTTCTTCAGAAGACTCCATGAAAACCACCACAGGGTTCGGCTCGATACTGACAAGCCCTAACAGGCTAAAGGATGTAAAAGCGAAATTGGCTGCCCCGGTTCCAGTCGGTAACGTATCTTTCGCATTTTATTGCATTATATTTTATACGGATAGTTGTTTAAGTAATGATATTATGGAATTTCTAGAACGAAAACCGAAAAAAGGGATGAAAACAGCGAAACAACGATTGGGAAAAATTTTAAAGCTTCATAAAATGATGCACTAGGTAGCAAACGAGATCTGTTTCGAGAACAAAATAAGCATCACGTCATTTTCTTCATTTGTGTATAAAAGTCATCTAATAGGTGTACATTGCTATGTAAATATACCTTATTCGTTGAGGTAGCCTCCTTACCGTAAGATTCTAGTTTTAAAGACTAAGATCACTTTCTTTTTTTAAACGATATATTTATATTTATTACATCTAATTATTTAATTTTAAGAGGATATTTAGTGCATTTTGATACTGACCACTTCGGCAAGGCGCTGTCACGCGACCGGATGAGCGGTTTGCCGAAGCTTTTCCTGAACGCGCGATTTGATTTTAACGATTCAGATGGAAAGAACTCGGCGGAAGAACAAATTTATTGATTTATGTATGTATAGAGGCTGTAGCTTACTAATATTTGTTTAATTATATATTTAATAATTAAAATTGATTCCACACGTCGCAATGATTGTGTGACTATTGACGGACCGTTGGAACCGGTTGTTCGGGTTCTGAAACTTTGCTAACAAATTTTTTACCTAATTGTACATTCTAGCGATTTCGGTGATTTGTACTTACGCGCATGGTGAGATTATAGGAAATTATCATATCACCTCGATTCATGATAATATTTATTAATTTATCTTTTAAAATAAGTTCCATTCATTTAAACGTAAGCGAGACTATAATCCATTTTACGATAATGATTTCATTTATTTTTATTTCGACGAACAATGTATATAACATTCTTTTATATTCATCTATAGCATTATAACCGATCATGCAAATGCAAAAGAACAATGCAAGAATTGCACTTACGCGTTGACTTTGTTACTTCGATTTTACATCGCAACATGCACCGAATTCACATCTTTTTTTTTTATTGTATAAGGATTCGTCATTGACTCTGCAAATGAGAATTACCGTGGGACTGGTATAGTATTAATAACCGTTAGTTTTTATATACGTACCCAACAATAACTGATTGTTAGACAATTTTTGGACATTATTGTGAAATACGTATTTTTCTTGCAAATAAACACTTTAAGTATCGATATAACTTTCGCATTGAAAATATCATTCGTACATTTGTTCGCATACTTTTTAAATAAAAATAAATTGTGAGAATTATTATACGATCCTTACTTATCCATGTTGTTGATATTATTATAACATAAATATTGATAAATGTTTCTTAGCTATTAATTGATCGATTAATGTCAAAGTCTGCTTTTAGGCTGCAACGTAAGCTTCATACTTCCCGGCGATACAAGGCACAAGGGTGTAAAGACGCATGCGCCTGGTCGTCGTTGCTCGGCAGTACTCGATGGTACCTCGACTGGTGCTGATCGTTGATTGTTCGTTGTTCGTCGTTCGTGTCAAACTCGCTACTAACCACTACTAATTCTCCGTATATTGTATTCGAGAAAACATTCGTCAATCCTTTCATCCGCTCTTTTGACTCATCACTTTTTTAACGATCATTCTACTCGTATTCGGATCGCAAAACCGTCAACGCGTCAATCGTTGCGTCAATTTCCCGTGTGTTTATAACTCGAAAACCAATTTTTACTCGCGATACCCAAAACGCGTGCATTGTGCAATAGTGAAGAGGTGGTGAATCGATAAGCAAGAAGAGATTGTGATGCATGACAATACCGATTGAGATTTTGATTGTTTGTCTACGACCGCGTGGAATATCGAAGACGCCATCGCGTGTATAGATACTTGACGTCTGCAAGGTAAATGAAAGTCATGCATTTTAAATCCATATATTAAACGAGGGATGCTGTATTTTGCATTCTACACGAACAATCTTCTAAATATAGGGATGAGATTATATTTCGCTAAATAATCTTTGCGATTACGAGTGTATTAATTGAACGTATCGTTATTTCAAAAAATTGCGGTTTCTTCAATGGGTATACGTAAGCTGATTTAAATTTGATAGCTTAAAGATATTTTTACCATTTTTATTAGTCAGAACCAAAACGTAGGATACAAATAAGTTTCGCGTATACAACATATTAGAATAATGAGGCTTGGTTGACACATCTTTAAACAATGGCAATCGACCCTAAGAACAAAGTACACGACACCGACTTCCGCCTCTGCGGCATTGTCGCCAGACGAGGGGAGGAAGACGAATTGAGGGGAAAACTTACCCCCCTCTGTCCAGTACCAGAGTATGCACGAGGTATACCGCGGTAGAAGGGGAAATTAGAGTGGGGGAAAAAGTCTCGATCTGGCGATACTGCTCTGCAGTGACACGCGCTTCAGACACATATACAGTATCTATTCTGTAGTCTAAATATGTGTGTGTGCAGTTTTGACCTCAAATTAGATTCGTCACGAGCATGTATATTTACTTCAAATTTCAAGCGCAATCTACCTATTGCAGCGCGCCATAGCATTAACGTGGATAATAATAATACAAATTTCAAGTTACACAATCATATGCTCATACTGTGCATGCACATGCACGCAGCGATAACAGAAGATATCCTAGAAATATCTGGATTCGTAAGCTTCTAGTTTCGTAAGCTTTATTGCAGTAAAGAAAAGAAAAGATTCTACCTTTTCACGGTCTCGTCGTAAATCAATTAACACGAAACTGGTGGAAAATTGTTGGGAATAGATAATGCAGAAAATCGCACAGTGAACATCCTTGCCATTTGTAGGTAATCGCGTTCGAGAAGTTGTCAAGAATTATCGTTCGAAAACGCGTAACCCGATCTATGTAAAGTTCAAGGCTCTTTATCTGATGACACGGCGAACATGCAATCGGTAGACATTGCGGTGTTGTATTCTTAAATATCTAAGAATATAATGGAATTATAAATATAATTGGCAAGTATTTTAATCGCCTCGGCATTCGCCGCGTACGCTATTCGGTAAAATTCGTCAACGGAAACGACTCGTGAGAATGTATGCAACATCTAGTTAATAACTTGGCATAGAAACGACAATCGGTAAAAATGTTCGACCGACGGTCGAGATGAAATTTCCTCTGACGAACCCGAGAGGGACTTTGCCAAGTGAAAACCGGCACTCATTTAAATTTAGGTAACCGATGAAAACGCAAAAATAAAATTCAACTTTGTTACGATTTCAATTTGCGATACTCGGAACTTTATCTCGCAATTATTGCTGATCAACGGGAATCGAACGAAGATACTACATCTAAGCTAAGTAAGCTTGCTAATTTGCTAAGCTAAAACTTGAATCGCGCGTACACTGCAAGAGAAAAGTAATTCGCACACTGTTCCATTTTCTCCTGAACTGTAAAGAATGATACATGTATATGTAGTTGGTCATCGGAGACAAAGAACCTGAGGGTAATTTATTGAATTGTCTAGTGATGCTGGTTGTTTGGCAAGGAGCTCGCCGTTGCCTGAGTAGCAGCGGGCAGCGCACCAATCAAGGCTACCAACTGCGCTGTCATCGCGGGTCAGTCGGCGATAGATTTGATCGATATCAACTGGTTGGAACTCGGTAAGTTCATGACACATCTTGGTGTGCGTGCAGAAACCGATCATTAGTCAGAGGCACGACAGTTCTTGTCCATCGAAGCATGACCTAGATAACCCTTTTGTAGGTCGTCATTCCAGACGCATCAAAACATCTTTTCCTTCCATTGAACATTTGCCGATTCTATCATGATATTACATCTAACCTTCGAATGTTACTCGCACAAATACCATGTGTACCAGTGAACCGAGGTCAAATGAAATTATACTCATCTCCGAGCGTTGTAATAGCCACTGTTATCGGTTCGTACAGAGTTCAATGTACGTGAGATGCGGCACTTTAAATCAATCTGTCGCCGGCCGGCGCGGCATTAGTATTAATTCGCACTGGCTACTATTACACGTATACAGGGTATTTCAATTAAATCGAATTACCCAAAGGCTCTACTTCCAGAAAGAAAATTTTTCGCCTGGAATCTTTTTCGCAATTATCATTTTAGTCTATAAACTACCTATTTCCAAAATTTCGTCCAATTCGGAGTGTGAACGGTTTCGAAAGTTTATGAAATCGTTTCAATGAGTGTGTGTAACGGCGCTTTTCTGCAAGTCTACAAGGTCATCGGAACTTTTTTTTAACGAGACGCTATATCAGAGAGGAAATAAGAGTGCTCACGCCTGGAAATTTGTTGTCCTCGATATAGTGCTGCCCCATACTCTAATTTTTAGCCTGGAGTAGAACCTGCACCATCTTTTTAGCCTGGACCAGAACATGCATCATCTTACCTGCATCATTAGCATTACCTAATAATGCCAGAGTGAATGCTACTTCTATGTTAAAAGAGGCTCTTCTATGTAGGCTCTGATCTAGCCCAAAAGATGATGCAGCTTCTAATACGGGCTAAGAAGATGATGCAGGTTCTGGTCCAGACTAAAAAGTTGACGTAAGTTCTGTTCCAGGCTAAAAAATGATGCAATTTCTGTTCGAGGCTAAAAAGATTATGCAGAAAAGTGGGGATACTAAAACCCCGCGCGTGAGCACTCTCATTTCCTTCCTGGCTATATTTGATATTATTGTAGAGCATAAAAAAAGATGAAACTCGATAATAGCACTGCAATTGTTGAGATACACTTGAGCGACAGTGTACACCGTGTCTGACTATACTTACTGCTTACTTATACGTATTGCGTGCACACTGCACACGTCTCTCGGCGGACTCGCACACGCGCGCCACCATTTACGCGCGAAAGAGCTCTCCCGACACTGTGTCAACGTACTTGGGGAGGCTCGAGTAATCCTCCGTTCTCGTTGACCCGTCCAATTGATCGAATCGTTTAATCGTGGAAAAATTTTTCGTGGCCGCGACTGAAAACATTGGGGCAGACATGTATGATAATTTACGACGTATTTATCATCGACTTTACGAACACGCATCGCCAACATTCCGACAGCGTACCACATACGCATGTATTCACGAGTTCGTAGTTTTCGGTTCTGTTACTCCCACCTTCTCATAAACACCCATGATTTTTCTTGAAAACGTTCAAGGAGGTATCGATATGCATTTTTGAGTGGTTAACAAGTCGCCAGACGTTGCCCCAAGATAAAACTGGAATTTCACCGAGGGGGCAAGTGTCGCGCAAAGAATCTAACGTTGAGAAATCACTTTATTAATGACCGTTGTGGCAATGAACCAGTTATCTAGTTCCCCTGTCGCTTCTGCGATTATCTCCTTTTTCATAATTAACGAGTCCAAACGACGTCCAAATAGAAAACATATGAAAATACTATAAACACGTACAGTATATATCGTGAATTTCTCTCCTGCGACGAAAAACCTTGAGTCGCATGAGACATTTTTGCTGTGATACAGAAATCGCGCGACCGGTCGGCTGCGTGGAATCGATAAGGCGTTATCGTTCGAGTCCAATTTATTTTCGTTCGGTCAGTACGATCGTTTCCATTGATCGAAGAAAACAATTAGAAGACCCAACGTTAATTGACACTGCAATGGCTGCGTGTTTTGCTTCAACGGTGTTGAAACAGCAGAGAGAACAAAGGCGGCAATTGTGGTTGTCCTCGATGGAATCTTTATACTGTATTCGTCGCGTTTACATCGCCTCGAGAACAACGTCTATTTTAGTGAAATGTTCTTCTGCGATTCTCGACTAAACGACGTTGAAAGTAATTTCGAAGGGGAGAAAAGAGCCCACCGCGATCGGCCGCGTCAACTGCATAATTATCGGCAATAAGTGTCGATAGAGGGACCATAAAAGTTCGTCCGATTCATGGCTGTGCGTCAGTCTACGATTGGACACCGGAGCGTTCGTGCCTGTTTAAAAGGCCGCGTCTATTACAGTTCGTTACCAGTGCCGTACGGTCTGCCCGCGTTTCGATTCCGGAGTTTTCTCGCATCGTCTCGTGCCGTCCGATTATCGAGAGTTATCGCGACTGCTCGTCCCGCGTCGAACGACTACGCGCGTCTTGGTTAGGGTTGTCCTGCGAACGGATTACACCGTGAAACGGCCGTACCTAACCTCCAATTGCATTGCTGACAACAGGCGGCTGTCGACGAGTCACGTGTACGGAAACGGTGGGATATTCGAATTGCGCGCGCGATACTTTCCCGCGTTGCACGCTTAACGATCGGATCGAAGGATCTTCGCGTGGCGCGTGCTCGCCTGGACGAGACATCGATCGGAATCGGTAGTGAGACGTCCGTCGGTTCGAATGCGACCTTTATCGTGGCATGGTTTTTCTTTGGTGAAATAGTGTCGAGGTTAAGGACGAGTAATCTAAGGGCGCTCGAGAGATCGGTACGTACGCAACGCTCTTTACCGTCATTCAGAAGATGTCGATTTTTTTTTGTTCTTTCTCTCCATCGTCGGCGGACCAAAGAGTGGTTCGAACGACGAAACGACATATTTCTTTTGTTGAAAATCGATTGTCATCGTTACCGTTGCAAACGTCGAACACCGAGCTACGATTGGTCGTGATATAATATCAGGACGTAATGGAACGTTCAGCTAAATTGAATCTGAACGTTGCATTCACGACTCGTTACTTAAAAATATAGGGTTAATTACGTCCTTATTAAGCACCGATTATCCTATCACGTTTGAAGAGGGAGGACGCTTATTGGACACTGCTCTATGCTATAGTAAAATATGGTCGAACGACACGTGGTACGTTCGGTTTATTTCGTGACCTTTCGGTCGCCATCGGCCCATTACGATACATTTGACGAACAATTGCATACACGCACAGTGTCCAACACGTATTTCACTATGCGGTAATCGACGATCAATTTTCTCGTAGGTTTTCATTTACCGAACTTGTATTTGCAAACGGTTTTTCTCACGCGACAGTCCTTCAGAAATTGAATTCTGAGAGAAATTAAAATTTCCAGCTGTACGAGTTTTCGGTGACGCTAACGTAAACAATTACGCGCTAGACCCGCGTCATTGAATAAATTTATCGATGTTATCGAACGATGTCAAATTTGAATACAGATTAGAATTGATCCTGCGTCGATTATTTTCGTCGCGATAGGTTTAATGTGTATTTCCTAATTGGTTATTCTAATAGGAGTTGCACGTGCTCGAACTGTATTGTGCACGGCGTAACATCGATACGCTCTTCGAAATTGCGCCGATAAGTCTGCGTCGTGTCTGGTATCGACTCCGTCGTCTCCTCATCGTGTCAGATCGGGGATAATTTAATGCTTGCGTCGATAAAAATGAAAATTCTGCTGGATTGCGCGGCCAGTGGGTATGCGGACAACTCGCGAAGCGAGGTTCTTGAATGGTTCGTCTCGTGTGCACGTGCTTCGTCTTCGGCAGCTTTCGCCGATCTTCGCGTAAATTCGACGTTTAGCTGATTGCCACGGCACACGCAAACGCGTCGACTCGAACCAGTTCATACTGGGTTCTCGCCCGGGCTGGATCGTCGTCTCCATTACCGTACAAAATTTCCATAAAGTTGGAAAAATGGAATAAAAGTCAAGGCTGTTTTCTGCGCCGTAAAAATCTAACACAATCCATCCTATCGGTACACCTAAAACGTCGCTTTCTCGTTTCGAACACTGAAATAGAAATGCAGTCGGTATTAACCGTTTGAGTCCCAAGCAGCGCGATCGCGCTGCTGAGATTTTCTGTCGAAAGGTCCCAGTATATTTCGAACGCTATAGACAATCAAACGCAGACAGTGCAATCACTGACTGTCGAAGTAGCGTGCTCAACTTTTTCTGACGCACTTACATCACATAGCTGCTTTTTTAAATGTATTAATATTTTATTTGATTCCCCTAGGGATTACAAATCCTTGCATCACCTCCTCCTTTCATCGCCGCTTTTCCATTTTCATTTTAACCTAACTGCTTTTTAAAATGTAAATAATGCAATTAAATATTTTCTATTTTACTGTTATCGTGCCGCTTAGGCCTCTTCGCAATCGATAAAGACAATCGCTATGTTTTCTTAATGACTCCTGGGACTCGAACGGTTAATACTTAATAGTAAAAGTAAAATAACTTAGTTAATACTCGACATAAAACTCTTTACATTAATGATCGTTGGATCATCGATCTTTATGCGTTCACGCGAGTGCTATCTTTCCTATGCAGTCTCTGCAACTATCTCTATCGAAGGAACGTGTAGATGTAGATGGAATGAGAGATTTGGCAAGTGGGGGAGGGGGAAATGAGACAAAGTAAGAGAGGTGTAGGGTGAAGGAAGAGGGGATGCACGCATAGAAAGAGAGAGAGGGGAGAGAGAGAGAATGTGAGTCTCGGTCTCGGGGATACTCTCGGTCAGTCACATACGTAACGCGGTACGGTGATCACGTTTTACGTTTCTTCGCAACGATTAGACGGGTTTCGTCATTGTCGCGCAAGTACCCGCAGTATCCAGTTCGGTTGGTCGGTTCTCATTTCGCGCGTGTTTTAACATAGAACAATAGCTAAAACGATTTCGTCCATAAAATTGTCGGCAAGCATCGAGCTGAGGGTGTTAGTGAATTTAGTGATCGCCAGCTTCTCTGCTGTGTTGTTCGCCTGGCTTTAACAGCAACGAAGGTACGTTTTTCCAACCTGTCGGCGGTCCGTGGATTTCGCGAGGTATCTCGCGATAGCATCCACGCGGAGACACGTGTTGCGATAGTTCGTCGCACGTGAACTCGATTCTCATTGGCGGCCCAGCAATTCTGACACGGTACACCCTCCCGTGACGCGGTACAACTATTATGGAGCAAAAATGGCGGTTTGATTTCTATCAAATTTAATATAATTCTGTCTGATTTATAACAATGCTGAGTTTCTTATAACGAATTAATCGCGTTACAGGAGGGGATTGATAGTACCCTGTTCGGCGGTCTTACATAATGTTGTCCCCGTCCTTGTCAATTTCTTTTTGTTTATACGATGTAGTCGCACTGTTTAAATAACCACATTGGGGGACAAAGGGTTCGCACGTGGTTCGCCGTTATAATCGCGTGAATCACGGGAGATCTGTTCTCGGCTAGAGGAAAACTGAAGGTAACCTTGAATCTGGCAATTCATGTTCCGCGCGCTCGGTTTACGCGGCATTTCGCGATGCAGCGGAATATTTTGGAAAGACTATTTTTATCGCGGACAACGTGTGCCATTGATTTGGCAAGCTTTGCGACGTTCCCGCGGCTCTGCAGTAAGAAATATCGATGTGTTGGGTCTCGGGATCGATGGTTCGATAGGGTCCAAGTGTATATCGATTGGAACAAGATATCGGTTTGTCTTAAGTAACGTCTGGTAGATTTGGTATGGCAATGTCACAATTGAGAGTGTGCCAGGATCGATTTTAAAGTGAGTTAGAGGGTCGCGCGAATGGTATTATTAGATTCGGGTGCTCGTTGTAAAATCTTTTCCCTGACGAATATTCTTCGCTTCTCCGCCATGGAACCTGTGCCTTTGAATCGAGGCCGGAGTAGTATATTCCTTACCGACCGATAGAGTTAGTATAATTCTTGAAAAAAAGCGACAGAATCATTCGAGAGAGGGAAAACAATAGGCGATATTAGGAACTGTGAATGTGCGTCTGCGAACCACGTAATGGAGTCGTTCGACTAGCACTCTATCACGGGTATGACTTACAACGAGTTTTTCCGTGTACCGTGTGTCGTGGTATGGTGTTCTGCGCGTTCGCCACCCTGTATCGACCCTCGATCGTCACGTCGCGACGCTCGACGACGCAGACTGGGTACGGTGTACGGTGCGAACGCAATCGCATTGCCATGCGAAGTGTCAACAATGCGCCACTCTCGGAAGACGGAGAAAGCGGATACGCGCGACGAGCCTCCGCCAGGCTGGTTCTCCGATTGGTGGGATTCGTAGGCGTTGGTTGCGGGACGGCTTGCGATTGGCTCGACCGGTCATCGACCAAGGGGGCTCGATCGTCAGCGGTTCTCATTAGCATCTGACTCGCATTCCTCGAATTCCGAATGGATTGCGTCGTTCCACGACTCGTTCAAATGGCCGCGGACAGTGTTTCTACTGTTACGCGATGCGGTTAACATTGAACTCTAATCGGCTATCGTCGAAACCCGTGGCTTTCAACTTCGAGTCTCGTCGACGCAATCGATAGAATCGTGGGGACGACTCGTTGTAGTTGGCGACGACATTGAGTCGTGCTTTAGGAGCTCTTGAAAAATCCCCGAACAATTAGCGCTTTTTTTTACCCAATTCCGCGCGCGTCTTGACGACGGCCGCCACTATTTGTCCGTGTCGAAACGTTCGATCATGTGCGTCGTCGTGCCAGCTATTTTAACGTGCGTGACGCAATAAGAGTCGCGTTGCGAGACTTTGTACAGGCTCGAACGACGAGACCGTGCCTCCGTCTGACGTTGCAGTTTTCCTCGTAATCAGTCACGGTCCGTGAAATTCGAAACGCAAGCGCCGATCCTTTGGGAGCCGACTACTCGCCGCGCGCGCACACACAGTGCCGTGTTAATTAATAGAAAAGGATTCGAACCCTTTGGTAGTTCGCTGGTACGTATACGTACAAAATTTACACGAGCGCGGGCGTTTGCAGCGTACTGATTACGTATCGCTGGCCAAAGGGAAGAAGGACGATTGAAATGTCGTTGAACCGTGATCGCAGGCGTTGGTCGCTGAAATTAGATTTCAGGAACAGAATTGAAACAGAATTTCCGAATGCGCGTTCATCGGTTCACTGACCCTTTTACGACGACCCTGTTGCTTTCATTTCCACGGATATATTCCAGATAATTGGAAGTCGAATTGCTTGCTAAACGCTGTTAGGGGTCGAGCGTCAGGGACATGCCCGAACGTATGTTCTACCAGTTCGAGTCGGGTTTCTTCGTCCCCGTTCTCTGACCGTTCGAAGCAAACAGAAGACGAATTTTCGTGAAAATACTAAGATAATAATAGAAACAATTCCTACCGCGTCGCATCTTATATAATGCTGAACGGTCGAGATTCTGCGTTTTATTCCAATAGCGAACGACTGTATCTGGATCTGAGAGTCGATAGTGCAAAAGTGTTCGGCGTACGATTTTACTTTTACAATAATAAAACGATAAGTTAGGGGGGCCCATAAGTAATCAATTATTTTGAAATCTAAAACAAACTTTGTAGTAAATTCAGGTTTTTATTTCTTAACTTATTATATAATCTCCATCATGGTCAAGGACAGTTTGCCATCTTTCCTGCAAATTTTCAATTCCCCTCTTATAGAATTCCAGGGTTCGTGAATCAAAATATAACTCAAGGTGCCTCTTTACATCTTTTACAGAAATGAATGTTTTATTTCTTAAATAATGCTCCGAGATCTGAAAAGATGATGGTTAGAGGGGGCAATATTCGGTGAGTACGGGAGGTGCGGTAAATCTTCCCATTGCAATTCTTTGATTTCTTCCTGAGTGAGTTTCGCTGTATGGGGCCGGGCTTGTCAATTTGCAGTATACACCTTTTTTGTGGACTAAAGAGCCCTCTTTTTCAATAGTTCTGAATACAACCGTTGCAATAGCCGACAATACAACCCAGCAGGAACTGTTTCTTCAGGTTTCAACAACTCAAAGTGAATTATGCCACGACAGTCCCACCAAATGCACAGTAACACCTTTCGAAGTGATAAGCTAGGTTTAGGGGTTGATATTGCGGTTTGATTTGCAGGAAGCCATTGCTTGGAACGCTTTATCTTATCATAATGAATCCATTTTTCATCTCCGATAACGATTTAGCTGAGAAATGGATCTCTACGAAATCTGAATAGCAATGAAGTGCAAATTGATCGAGGAATATTCTTGTTGGTCTCAGACAATTGATGCGGAATCCATATTTCTTGCCTATGAGCCTTTTCCATTTCGTGTAAGTGCCTTTGTATAGTTGACCATGTGGACCAAAGGCTTCTCGATAATTCTTGTATACTTAATTTTGGATCAGCTTCTACTAGAGATTTTAAGGTGTCATTGTCAAATTCAACTGGTCGTCCAATGCGAGGCCTGTCAGAGAGATCATAATCACCGGCAGCAAACATACTGAACCAACGTTGACACTTGTTGACCTTCAATACATCTCCATAAACGTCGCAAATTTTCTTTGTTGTTACCGTTGCATTAAATCCCGCATGAAAATGAAAAAGTATGCAATGACGAATATGATCCTCGATTCGGACGCCGCCATTTTATTACAGGGTTGTACAAAAAATTATACTTTTTGGAACATTTTGAACACAGGCTGCTTTACCGAAAATTGTAAAAAAATACGTGTTTCCTCTTCAACGATCGGTACAGAAAAAATTCTTTGCAAATAATTGATCACTTATGGGTACTTCTAATATAATTCATCCACGTGAAAAAGCACTACGTATCTATAAATGTTAATTAAAAAAACGAAACATTAATAATTTGGTACCTAAAGCTAAAATAAAGATCGGTATTGGGAATCGTAACGAATCGAGGGGAGGCGAGGCGTTGAAAAATGCCGAGTCGCATGTTAGAATGCACGCGTGCAAAGAGTCACGCGTTGCGCGCTGCGCGCCGCTTGTCACGCGTCTCGCATGTTGTTCGGACTGCCACCAAGAACAGAACCTCGACCGAGACGGGATGACAGAGATATATTCGCGTAAAACTTGGCAGTCGTCGGTGGCCTAGATTCGATTTCACGGTGCCTCATCTTCCACGAGCATCGCGCGATCTCGTTCGATTCTGCAATTAATAAAATCCAAAATACCTAGTACACGGACACGTGACTGCTGATCCTGTTCGGTACACGTGCTCGCTTCGCGATCGTAAAACCCCGGCACGACGGAATTCGTTATCCGCATACGGAGTTTCCAATAACGATCAAAATAGAAAAACCGGCCAATCTTTTCCCGCTGAATATGCATGAGAATCATTGTAATGTTCGAAGATAAAACGCCGTTTCATTTGAAATTAGTATTAGACGCGGCATTGTCACTTTAATTCACCGTCCCGCCGATTTACGAAATTGCGATCTATCCCTTTTGGGACGGTGAAGCGGAAAAGTTGTGATTCGTTTAAACGGAGGCGCAAGGATCTCGTGAGCAATAAACGATACGTCCGTCATCCGGATCATTCGTCATTGCGGGAGGTCGAACGATATCGGAGTCGAGTGTCGCAGCATGATGAGGATTAGAATCGCGGATAACAACGGCCAGAGAAAATCGAGCGATTTTCTTAGGGGGGGCTCGCCGGTCTACGCGCTCCGATTGGTTCGCTCGCGATCACCGACGTCAGCCCGGTCAATGAAATAATCGGCGGCTCGTGCAATTGCGCTTTATTGTTTTGTTCCTTCCTCGGTACGGCGAATCGGCTCACGGCATACATCAGAAGAATCATCTCCGATTAAACCTTATTATTATCGGTGAACGAGTAGTAATTGCGGAAAGATTTTTCTGATTCGTATCGTCGAATGCTGCGTCGCTGCATCTCGAATTGTGACTCGCGAAAATCCAGACGGGACACGAGTAAATATAAAAACGAGAATGAAAAAGTTGCCAGTTTCATTTCGAAGAAAAATGAAAGTCGCACGTTTCAAAATAGATCGGCGACGTGATCGATCGAAATTTCCGTTAGTCTTTTACACCGTGTCCCGTCGCTTTTCGAAGAAACGTCCAGTGCATGACCGACGAGAGTTGTTGCGTCAGCCTGAGACGCGCCAAGTTGCTTTTCAATCGCACGTTCGACACGGACTCTGTTCGAAGTCTGCTCCGCGCGCGTTTTACCTGGAAACGGTTTCCGAGATACGTGCGTTCTATTTTTATAGATCTTGTCGACAATTTTTATGGATCCTTGATGGAACAGCCTCGGAGAAATCTTCCACGATCACCTCGTTATCCGGTCCCACGACGTGTACTCTTTTCCCCCACCTCCCCGTTACCAGCAGCAGCTCCCTGTATTATCGACAATTGTAAATCACAACCGCTCTTCTTTATCGACCGGTGTTTCCTCGGTACGTTTTGCTGCGGCGCCTCGCCAAAAGATGGCGATACGCGCTTTGGCAACGATCCGCAGAGCGACAAGACCGCCACCTATTGTCAATATAGACGAGCGATTATATCAGCGACGCGAAGAATATCTGCGTACGTTATCTTTACATTTAAATTTTATCGTATCACCGTTAATCGACAAATAATAGAAAGATATTCGAGTACATTTACATGTTATCTTTTTCGTGGACTTTTTCAGCTGTTGGAAGCTAATAGACATTTGTTGAAATTGATAAATTAAGAAGGTTGCATGACACAATATGCTTCACAGGCAAAGTACTTCCCTCCGTGGATGAAGTTCCTACTTTGGGACACGTACATAGAATTGAACGTAACGAGAAACCGTCTTCCGTTTCCTCGAAAGAAATACGATCGGAAGTTTGACGGACGCGTACGATAACGCTGCCGCTGTTACAAGCTTTAGAAATTCAAAAAGAATTTTGTGTATGTAAACAAATTATATGGAAACAATTCTGCTAGTACCGGTCCGCTTGAAGAACCGATCATCGAAAACATCGTTGCTTTCCTTTGCCAAGAATATTTATATATTTCTTGTTTCCGGAAGATTCTCCCTAAATTTTAGCGATACTATCGTCCACGTTTTCGAATAATAATAATAATCGCTTCGATTCGCCTCCGTTGTTCGCAACGTTTAGCGCACACAGCGAGTTCGCGAGTTGCAAAATCGTTTCGAGACTTCTCGGACGGCGAGCAATTGTGTTAGCGTCGACCGAACTTGCACAATTTTGGTGTTTCCGTTCACCTCGATCGCTAGGAAATGTCCGACGGGAAAACGGCGGAAGGTCGAGTCGTATGTCCAGGTGGTATCATCGACGCGACGCATCGGTTATGCAGTCCGACTGGTTTTCATCGCGTGAATCCGTGGAAGGTCAATCGTTGAACCGGATTCTCGACCAAGCCGATCGTAAGGCGTTATCAGAGTACCGGCCGCAGGTGTACTTTGAACACGCGTGTCGAATCGCGTAATTCACCAAGTTATCGCGTACTCGCGGTATATCGACGCCTATATACTCGTTCATGATTCCCTCTTAATTCGAGCCGCTCGGAAGCCGAACCGATCGACAACGCTTTCTCGAAACCGTTCGAGGAAAATTTTATATACCGACTTTTTCAGTAAATTTTATTGATGGGTGACGACACAATTATTATTTTCTTTCTTAGAACCGTCGAGTCATCGACGGAGATGGATCCATGAGCCCATTCGAGCCGCGAGAAAAAAAAACCACGCGTTCTGCTCGTTGAATAAGAAGCCAGTCACCGCGTCACCCAATTGTCTTCCATCGGGTTTCCCATGCAAAGTAGCGCAGGTGCGCAGCTGCGACGCACCGCGAAAAAAAACGCGCTCCTGAATTATCTAATAGCAGGCTCGTTACGCGACCGACAATTAATTCGCCCGTGCATACAATTAAGAGACTCGCTGCCGCACACCGCGATGCCGTTCCGTTTTATCGTTTCGTCGTCTGTGTGGATCCTTTTTTAGAAACAGAAAAAGCACGCCAACTGAAAAGACCTTTCCCCGCTTTATTTATTCCTCTTTTTTCATGCTCGTCGAGTCGGTGGAAAAGCTTGTCGACTCTGTTGTCCATTGGTGAAGAACAAAATGGGAGTAATGATCCTCCAATCGGTGACAATAGCGAAACGCTTTTCTTTCCGTTGTATCGAGATCATCTGCACCTGTCTGGAAGCTTCAGCGAGGCAGTTGACTTTCTGTTGTACAATAGCGAAATAATTTTTGTTTCCGAGTCGGTGTGACTTGTTTCGCTCAACGTTTTGAGAGTAATACCCGCGTTAGAGCAATGCGAACCGTTCGGGACAAAAAGATAGCACATCACATATTTCTTCTCGTTTGATACCATAAACTGAAGAAAATGAATATTTTAATATGTCGACATTTTTAGACATGTCCATATGTATAATGTGTACTGATTGTCATCCACAACATTTATGTCATCAGAATTCTAGGAACGAAAACGTAAATATTGCGGTCCGCAAACAGGACGAAATGATAGCACACTTACCGAATAACTTGAAATATAAAACAATTAATTAATCAAAATCAAACCTCAATATCTTGTAGAACCTCCTTTACATCTAATGACTTCAATCATTCTGATTGATAAAGATTTGTACATTTTTTAAATACTTTTTCGGCTAATATTTTCCCACTCGTCCAGAATACAGTGTTTCAAATCGTTAATATTTTGAAATTGTCTGCCATTTTGGTATACGGCTCTGGCAAGATGTCCCCAACAATTTTCGATAATGTTGAGATTGGGGATCTTGCCGGCGTATCTAAAACACGAATATCCTTCGAAGAAAAGTATTTCTTTACTACTTTTGCCGTGTGGACTGCGGCATTATCTTGTTGACATATGTTAGCTTATTTCCAGAAATCCTTACAGCATATGTATTTAATTGTTCACTTATCATTTCAATATACAGTTCCCTATTAATTCGTTTTTTTATAGATTTGATTTCTGTTTTACCCCGGTGTCCAATACCGGCCCAAATCATTATGCTACGGCCTCTCATTTGGCGACAGCTTAAAAATATCTTTTCCCTTCTCAAATCGTGATAGAAATAACCTAGGCTGTCTGGTCCATCCAAATTAAATCTTTTCTCGTCAGAAAATATGATTCTTCGCCAGTTTGTTCCCACATTTATAAGCTTTTCGGCAAATTGTAAGCGGAGTGCTTACATTACTTCTTTAATCAAGGTTTCTTCTGCAATTTCCTCCGCATGAAAAGCTTGCATTTTTGTAAAACCTGACGTACATTTTTTACGTCAGTGTTTACACCAACACTTTCTGCGATTTGTATCGCAGTCATGCTCGAATTTGATGCTGTTCTTAATATCGCACGTTTTTCACGAGCAGTTAAACTTTGTGGACGCACTTCTTCTTTTTCTCGTAATTTTCAGGATTTTGTAATATGTTTATAATTACTTTTCGGCTTCTATTTACAACTTTTGCTTTTTGTAAATGAATATTGTTTTTCCTTTAACTACAATATTGCATGTATTTCACATTCATTTAATCTTTTTCCACGAACTATTTCTGACACTGTACTATGTCCTTTTTATCAAATAAGCACAAATAAACGACGTATACATTTTATCAGTTAGGTTGTACAACGCATGCATCCACTTCAGGATCTTATACACAACTGAGAATCGAAAATCTGCAGCTTGTGCTGCCATTTTGTCCCGTTTGCGGACCACAATATTTACGTTTTCGTTCCTGCAATTCTGTTGACGTAAATGTTGTGGATAACACTCAGTACATTATACATATTGACATGTCCAAAAATATTGACATATTAACCCTTTGTACTCGAGCGGTGACTCTGAAGTACCACTAGAAATTATTGTGGAATTATTTCAAAGAAATTACCAAAAATAGTACAAAATATTTGTCACACTACAAAATGTGTATTTGATAGATCACTAAACGTTTAAATATCACATGTGGAAATTGGATCAGTTTCGTACGAATAAAATGAAAATATTCTAAGACCGAAGAAAAATTTAGTTTCAGAATGAAAATGCCGCCGAGTGCAAAGGGTTAAAATATTTGTCTTCTTCAGTTTATGGTATCAAACAAGAAGAAACATGTGGTGTGCCATCTTTTTGTCCCGGAGTGTAGGAGAGCGACGACGACGACGCCAGAAATCACAGAGAACACGACCTCGATCGCGGAAGAACAGAAGAGGCGACGAAGAAGTCGGTTTCCGGTTTCGGACAAGGGATTGGAGCCACGAGGCTGGGGTATCAAACGGTCGTCAGAAGGAACAACACGGTGTCGTGTTCTCTGAATAACGCGGTCCCTCTGCACCGACCCATTTCCGACTAAAAATAGCCAATAGGATGATTGTGGCCGAAGCAACTGGTCCATTCGGGCCTGTGTAGCGTCGAGATTAGACGGTAAGGAGGTGTCTTGCGCGCAATTGGCGTCGATGAATCTTGCTCGACCTCCGTTCTCGTTCCTCGCACGATTTAAATCGACCCCTGCACTGCTCTGCTCCGCTCTGCTCTGCTCCGCTCCGCTCTGCAATCCTCGGCTCGTGGAAGTATGCACACGCGTGTTCCCTTCCTCGAATCGGTAATCACCAACACGCACGTACGCACGCACGATCGAGATCGGCGCGTTCTCCGTTTATCGCCGGCCCGCGCGTTTTCACGTAACGCTGAATTTACCACGCATTAATTGACGCGTTAATATACGCGTGCCGATGCACGCGCCTACGTACTTTGTTGACCGCAACACATCGGCACGCGGCTCTTTACTTGAGGAGAACGACGGTCTCGTCGGGCTTCCTGCGTGCACCGATTACGGCAAAAGTAGTCCCATGCGCTCAAAAATGTGGTAGATACGCTATCACGCGTCGCTCGGCATCTGCCGAAGTTAGGCGTCAGCCTTGGATTCGTTTTGTCCGGAAAAACACAGCTTACGCGCGACAACCCGTTTAGGAAGTTACAAAGATTTTTCCTTAGAACTTGAGAACTTTTTGATTCCGAAAGTTTGGAAAGTTTTACCCCCGCGGCAGAAGTGACTCGGAGCGAACGCGTAACCTCGAGCCCCGGAGAATGTTTGCCATTTTCAAGCTTCCGAGATAATGCGATTTCCGCAGGTGTTGAAATCTCTCGTTTTATCCTGGTCGAAGCGTTGTTTCAAAAAATTTAATACAACGCACACGCGCGCGACCGTTTCGATTTGGCGCGGTGGTTGTTCGAACGCTTTCGCGAGCCACATGGATCCGCGAAACGGCCGCGGGCACGCGTACCCAGCCGATCGTCTACCGTTCCTTTTTTCTTATCATCCGTGACGATCGAAAAACGAAACTGGTTCGAACGCAGACATTGTACAACGCGATTGTTCTTTCTTTCTTTTCTGGTTTTTTTTTTCGTCAACCGAGGGACCTTGGAGCAGATACGTTTTCGTGCTGGCACTTTCAGCGGACTGTGACGCATGCGTCCTACTTCTCGCTAGACGAAAATCGAAACGCGACACGGGGTTGGAGGGGACTGCTCGTCGGTGTTCAAAGTCAAACGGATGAGACTCGTACTCGTGGGCGGGCAGATCGGCCCTCATCGAACTTCTCTCTCGTCGAATCGTGACGCTATCGATGATCATTGCGACGCGATCTCCCATTTTTTCTCCTTTGGAAAGCGGACCTTTTCGATCGATATACGATTTGGTTCATTCAGATCCTTGGTATCTACGATGAATAGTACAGTCAAACCTGTTTTTGGGATTGGGACCACGTAAAAAAAAATCGCACAAAAAAATATTGAGAAACTTTATAAATACCTATAACAAATAATTGTTTACAACGTATTAACACTAAACCTACCACCGCCGGTCAAAATGACCGTTCTAGATTTTTTATTTTACAATTACTGAAATTGTAAAAGTGCTTTTGTGGGAAATGATTAAATAGATATATTTAGGAGAGAATGTATTATAATACGAACCGCACAAAATCCAAATATATTCAGTCTAGTCAGTTTTATAAAACAATATGTATTATACGGTGAAGAGGGAGCGCGTAAAAAAAGTCTCAGAAAATATGTCAAAGATTTACGAAATAGCGAGAAAGTGCTTTCCAACAAAATAAATAATTAAATTACACATGGAAACATTTAAAAAAAATTTAATTTCTCATTTTAACACTAGAACTACCAAGCAGTAAATGCAACTGGCATCAATTGCTTTATAACAACAACAAAATTGCAGTTGTTAGATTTCGTGCCAGTTTTGTTTAAATATCTACTTCGATAGAGAAGTTTATTAAAAAATTTTCTCATGAAAACATATTTACAATTTCGTTATCTCTAAAAGACAAAATTAGGAGCAAGTCATTTTGACTCATCCGGTAGTTATAGCGTTAAACATGGAGAAATTTTCAAAATGCACATAATTCAATACTACGCGTCGTAGTCCAAAATACTCATCTTCTTGTGATGAACTGGTTCATAATCGGTTTTGTCAATTGAAGATATTAGAGTTGATCTATTTTATGTTACCATGAAGTCAGTGATAAGTTTTTGCGACGACGGTCGTTTGATCAGTTGCTGGTAAACGTCGCGATAGCCAGATATACACGATCGAAGCTCTTTTCTGGAAATTCAAACTCCTTTCGGAATTGTTATCTATTTTAACACTAGAACGACGGAGCAATAAATGTGACTGACGTATATTGCTTTGTAACAGTGACAAGACTGACCATTCAGACTTCATACAACTTTTATTGTAATGTGTGTTTCAATGAAGAGGTTCATTAAAAAATTTCCGATGAAAACATTTTTACAATTACAGTAATTGTGAAAGAAAAAATTAGGAAGCAGTCATTTTGACTGCTCCCGTCGTTCTAGTGTTAAGAAAATGCTCTTCCAATTTGTTGATACCCATTACAAGGGTGTTATAATGCCAACACCATTGGCATTCATATACCGCGTAAAAAAAAAAATCGCACAAAAAGAAGCATAAAAAAGGATCGCACAAAAACAGATATGACTGTACCTACATAAGTGAGCTAAGTAATTTTATAAGAGACATGAAGAGGACACTTCAACTTTTTTTCATGTTAAATACAATACAGCAACATTAATATTTGTACACATACAAATTTAAACCTTTACTAAACCAGTAAAGATATCGAAGTGATATTTGGGGTGTAGAATATTTACAAGTAATCTTTTTTAATTGTGTATAATATACCAAACTCTTTGTTTATTTAATAGCTTTTTTTACTAGTTTATAAATATATTTACAAATATAACAACTTTTAGAAACACATTCAGTTTAGTAAATATATTATTCCTATAAATTTTTGAAAAGTCGCTCTTTAAATAAAATTTGGTTTAGTGCCGAAAGTGTTTTTTAGTCGTCAAAGAGTCCCCACGAAGAACCCGAGAACCTATGCGCATAGCCGCTGGACGCGAGCGACTTTAAACAATAATAACACGTGATATTGGACGAGATTGGAAACAATTCTTGCACGATTATACACAAGAACGTGTGCTGAACATCTTACATTTTGTAAAATTCCATGGTCTCTTCTGTCTTAGAAGATATACTGAACTAATTGACAAAGTATATTGAGGTATCCGAGAACCTATGCGCATAGCCGCACGAACGCGGGCGACTTTAAACAATAATAACTTGTGATATGGGACGAGGTGGGAAATAATTTTTGCACGATTATATAGAAGAAAGTATGCTGAAAATATTCCATTTTGTAAAATTCTATGATCTCGTATGATACAGAAGATATTCCTTGCGAAGTCTTAAGAATCTTGAAAATTTTCCACATTGCATTTGGCAAAACATGTTTAATACTTTATGAATAGTAATTTTTAACCGACAATGGTAATTTACAGATTAAAGGTAAACCTTTTATTTAAAAAAAAAAAATTGGAAAGAAAATATTAAAAAGGGTCGTCAGGGCATCTCAAAGAAAAAAAGCAATTTTTTCCACGAGAAAGGCTATCTTGAAAACTTCCAACTTTAACCGTTTATTACAGTAATATTATTAATTTTTTCATTTTCAAAGGTGATGGATATTTAGAAAGCAATAAACATTCAGCATAAGTCAATCTGAGACAGTTGATTGTTTGGCAAAATGTCACTAAATTTCGCGTTTTAGACCACTGTGCCTCGGGTCGGTCGTGCTCGAGCCGTCGCGCTAAATCGTCTCCGATTATTTGATCCCGGATCAAAGTTCGCGTCGCGGGTGGACGTCGCGTCACGGATTCTGCAAATAGATAACGTCGTACACGATGACTTGTTGCCGCGTACCGTGAGCAACGATGATCGAGCGTTCCCGGTGACGTAGCCGTTGATACTGTTGCGCCGAACGCGATGGAATCGCTTCCTCGGTTTTGCCCGTGGGGCTTTTTCGACACGCGAAGGTTTTTCATTCCCGAGCCTTCTCGCTTCCGTTTCCTCGTTCGCGTAACCGTAGTACGAGCCTGGGACGCTCGTTAGGCGTGTTAGCTCCAGTAAGAAATGCCACTTCTTTTTCCTCGCCGGCTTATTCAAGGTGCGAATAACGGCCCGAATAAACTTTACTTTTTCCTCGTCGATGCTTTCGGTGGATCGAGGATAAAGCAGAACCTGTTGACAACTGCTATTGCATAATTTTGCTGCGCTACGGGCGCACGGAGTTGTACGGTTCAGCCGTAACGGATAACATGTTTTTCGCGTGTCGCGGCTTCCCCATAGCATTCGGTCCACAATTTTTCGAGATATCGAGGTTCCTCGGACAAGGAAAACTGATTCACCGAATAGGCTCGATTCCGAAGAAAATCGAGACACCCATCCTTCGTCCTTGGTACCACCTACCGGCCAACCTACTTGCACTCGAGCTCCGAATCCTTTCTCTGCTCGAAGCGCCTGCACACGAAACCGTCTTCTTTCGTAGAACATACAGAACCGTAAACGAAATTACGTTTGTCGATTCGAATGGACTAAACGTTCGGTATCGTTTCTCCATATTATCGTGCGAGCCGCTCATTTCTCAAACCGCATGATAAATAGCAGTCGTTGGAATAGTACACATTCGTGTTTTACAAGTTCTTTTCTAATTGTCAACCCTTTGGAGCATAAGTCACATACATGCTTCGTGGGAAATGAAAAGGTGATTAATCGCATTCTGTGAACAACCGGTACGGAGAGTCTTTTGCGTCAGACTTTAGATAAGCAGAGAAATGCAAGAATTTCGGGTCCGGTGGGCCAATGAAATCAGAGGAACCTGTCGGCCTGAGATTAGGATACGAGTTCCACGAAACATTGATTGGCGGTCGTGTGTCGCGTGTCATGCGGAGACCATCGCGATGCGCGACGCAATGGAGAGGTTCGGCGACGCTCCTGCTGGTCTCGAGCCAATGGCGAGTCTCGTGGTCGGGGGCTCGACTCGGTTGTTCCTCGCTCGCGGATAATCGCGCTCATAAAGCGACCGCGTGCCGTCCCGACCAACTTAGTAGCAACCTGTAGCTCTTGGCGTGCATCGTGCGCGCAACGGCCACCTTTTCCACGCACCAAGCAAACCGACCGCCAAAATTATCCCCGCCATTTCCACCGTCGTTCGTCCCGAACGAAATTTTCCTGATTTTCCATCGTTTCTGGCCAGATCGGTTTCTCGCTTCCACGCTTCCTCGCATCCTCCCTCTTGTTCCCACCTAACCTTTCGTTCTCCCTCTCTATCGGTGTCCCCGTGTTCCGTCTCTGTTTCTCGCCCGGTCCGCTTGCTGACCCGCTCCCTCGCTCTCTCGCTCTCGGTGAAATACGCTCGGCTCGCCTTGACGATCGCTAGTCGAGGAGTCGATTCGCTGGAGGGATCACGCTGCGACACCGTGCTGCACCGTGCGCGCACCAGGACGGACGTCGGAGCGCGTCGCACTTCGATCTCGATCCAGGATCGAAGCGGCCGCTCGGTATCTGGCTAGCCTATCGTCCTCGAGCGGGTCTCGCGATCTCGGCGCGTGCCTCTCGACGCCAACCTTTCAGGTGGGATAGAAGGTTGACTCGTCGCGTCGTAAGTACTGAACACTCGCGGAAATCGCAATGCTGATCGATCTCGCGGAAACGCAACGCTGATCGATCTCGCGTACGGCGAGATTGCCGAAATTCATTTCCGGCCGATCTAACCGGTTCCGGTTAACTCTTTGAGGCACACGCTTTTGAAGAAGATAAAAACCTTAGTTCCACACAATTTTGCGAATTCGCTGCGTCACACGATGCGCCAACCTTAATCACGGCAGCGCACACGACTTACTGATGCGTTTTGATTTGCATAAATTTCTTTTCTTTTTTCACTTACTTACGCGTTTACCATTGGTGCATAGCATTGCCAATTGAACGAAAAGCTTCAAAGAAAATATTAAACTGTACGACTATGAGTAACTTCAACTTTTCGAGGTAGGTTAACCCTTAGCACTCGAATGGCGACTGTAAGGCGCCACTAAAAATTGCTGTATTATTCAAAATATTTTTTACATTACTAAATTTGTGTGCATTTAATAAATTACTAAACATTTCAGTATTGCACGAATAAATTGCACCATTTTCGTATGTATAACACGAAAAATATATATATATAGAAGGGTAATTTTCTAGGTTGGAAGAAATGTTTTGTTTTGGGGTTAAAATAGCTTCCAATACAAAGGGTTAAAATATATCCCACCGTGCAATAAAATCTAAGCAAAAGGTGGGATAGTTTTTGACCCAGCTAACCCCAAAGAGTTAAGTCAATTAGCTTTAACCCCTCGTACCGACTCCGAGAAGTATTGCAAAATTGATTGTAGAAGTTCGGATTATTAGATGCGATTTCGTGCGTTATTGTTCGCTTTTTGGAACGATTCGATAGTTTTTTTTTGTCGATGATCCACGGTTACTCTAATCGTTTATTCGATTGTACGACGGTGCAAAGCTGTCGCGTTGCAAAACGACGATCCTTTCGCCCGAAAATGTATAGTCTTACTTATGCTATCGCGTGTCAGGGTCTCGCCGCGCGTCGATCGGAAGATCTCGCTAGTGTCTGAAAGCGATATAGCGAGCTCCTCGCTGCACGCACCAGCAGAGGTGGAACTCGAGATTCTTGTCTCGATCGAGGAACACGAAGATACTCTCGCCCACTCCGTCTTCTTTTCGTTTCTCTCCGATCGCGATTATTTTTTTCCTTTTTTACGAAAGACACTTGTCACGATCGAATCGCTTCTCTAGCGCCGTGATACGACAAATTTTTCAGAGCGCAGCTTCTGCTGAAATCGTCCCCGACGCGCTATGTACATACCGCAAACAAACACGACAGTTTATCGTCTCCGAATCACCGAAAAATCACGCGGAACGATACGATCTCCTGAAAGTTTCCTCTCCTCGAGTGGCACGAGCGATCTCTGTTCGTCGACAGGCTGCTTTGTCGCGTTCACCGTCTTTTGTTCTAGTCTATATTCGAGAAAATCAAAGTTTTCTAACCAGTTTCGGTATGGTTCGAGAAACGATCGCTGCGACAAATTGCAACTCTCCAGTTTCGCTGTCATTGCTTAAATTGCATTGGCTCGCACACCCGCTGAATCGCGCGTTGCGACGAGTAGTCGTTAGGACCGACACTCGCGGAAACCGAGATCGTCGTCTGGGGAAGGTGAATAAGCGCGGCACACGTGTCCTCCGCGTGGCTGCGCACGCTGCTGAATCGCTCAACGCCGGAAGTGGCCAGCGTGCCGAGCTTGTACCGGCTGCAATTTGATGTTTCTTCTCGATGAGGCGAATTAGCGACGATAGAAGTCGTTCTCCTTACGAACCGCCGAACAATCGCGGGGGATCACGGTGATTTTTCCATCTACGAGCCGAGGATTCCGCCGCTTTCAAGAAATGATCGCGCGAGCCTGGGAGCCACCGATCGTTCGCCGAGACGCCACGGTTCTGCCATCAATCTCTGGCCGTTCGTCTCTCAGGGTCGTTGCGGAAGGAAATTTCCCTCGTTGCACGGTTTCTCGGTTACTCGGTTGCACACCTGGTATCGCGTTCGGGGCGTGTCTCGTGGAAAATCGCGCATTTCCGCTATCGATTGGTCGCGACTTTGCGTCGTACGTCTTCTCGATTAGCTGCTCCAGCCCGGCCATCCGCCGCGTCCTATTTCTGTAATTCAGCAAACTCGGAAATTATTCGGTTCCACTTGCGTTTGGTAAAGCAACAGATTGCCAGAAAACTCGATAACAGTCAATGTCCAAGAAAAAGGAAATCGGCACACGAAGAGTGTCCGTCACCGGTCTCTTCCGGCGCGGATTGTTCAATTCCCGGCGGATTCGGAAGCGGATTGCGCAATCGCGCGAGCCGAATTCCTAGGCTGCCTAGCGCAGCGAGCGAACAAACAATCGTCACGAGACAGTGTTGCATCTTATTTTCGATCCTCGACTGTCTGCGCGGGCAGACCCGGTGTTCGACACCTGAGTGTTCGCCAGGTGAAAGAAGAAATTGTTGGCTTGTTAGTCGCTCGGGATCGTCGCCGCGAACGCGTGTCCCGTCTCTCGGTCGGCCGCTGAGAACGGAGGAGATCGAGATCTTCCCCGAGAACAAACAGAGATTCTTTGGAAACCGATCGAGTTCGCTAGCAAGTTCGTATTTTCTTCTGAAAACCTGGCTAGTATAGAGTTCTCTGTAACGCGATCGAAAGAGTTGCTCGCGAAGAACGGGATTTTACATTATGGCTGGTTCCCGGCATCAATTTTCTGTTCGCGTTAAGCGGAGGATAGATCTGTCTTGTGATCAGTTTATGGGATGAAATCGAAGACGACAGTCGTGCTAATCGGGCCTCGCGATTGTCTGTTGCAGGGAAGATGCGGCGCTGCAGCTGGAGCTGAAACCGCCTCGAAGGCTGCGAAGATCGGACGGTCCGAAACCTCAATCGGTCACCAACAAGTAAGGAAACACCTCGATATTCGTCTCGTGCGTCTCGTCCTGTCCGCCTTGCTTGTAGCGAATCGAAAAGTCCGGAAAAAGCCCGAAAAAAAACCAGCCCGAAAACGAAAAATTTCGAACGTAAGGGATCTGGGATAATAGAACTTAACCGAGAGTCCTAAAGGTGCGTGCGTGGGGCACAGGGATAAATCGCGCACAGAGAGGAGAAGAGCGCGAGCGAACGAGAGGGAGAGACAAAGCCGAGAGAAGGCGATCGATCGTCTCGGATCAAGGGAAACCGAGAGAGGACCGAGGGCCAACGGAACGAAGAGGAAGCCAGAGAAATAGAAAAGAAACATCGGGTTCAGGGAACCCTGTTTTTCGTGGCGCGATTTTTGGTGATTTTATTCAAAGGAGAGAAGAGAGACTCGGGAACATTCGGGCGCAAGGAACGATAGAGAAAAAGAAAAAACAAAAAAGAGAACGAATAGGAATCGTGAGAGAGCGATCGTCAGAGAACGGAGATCGCTAATCACGAAAAAATGGCATCGAGCTCCACGCACTGCTTGTCGATGAATTACCTACTAAATGCTGCGTTCCTCGCGTTCCTCGTCATTCTACAAACTAACGCTAGTGCGGACAAGAGCCACGCGAAACCGCCCCCTTGTGAGAGGTAAGTACCATAAACTCATCAACACATTGCTGTCAAGACGGCACCGCGGTTCACGGCGTCTCGTCCCGTCTCGTTTCTTAATTAAATCGTAACGCAGGTAATCTTCATAACAGGTGCCTATCGTCAAAGAGAAAAAAACAAACACTCCGTGCAATGCGCGCGTTTATTGCGCGATAGATTGCTCCTAATCGCCGTACGTTTATCAGCGAATCGCGTGTTCATGAGTTCGGGCTGAACAGATACGAAAAACGGACTTCGAATGCAGCGTGATCGCGGCTGATCGCAATCGATCGCTATGCAAAGCGTAGGAACGAGATCTTCTCCGTCCTTGTTCTTCTCTCTCTGTCTCTCTCTCTTTCACACACATAATACCTGTGCTCCACGCACGGCATGTCTCCTGGTCAGCTGCTTCCTCGCAGGGTCGAGGACTGGGTCGACACCGACCGTGACCCCCGATTTGCGATCGGAGCTACGCGGATTTATTCCCGATTTGGATCGCTACATACCGATCCGGGGCGGCAGCGACTTGTCCCAGTCCTGGGATCGCTGGATCGCTGGATCGCTGGATCGCGTCGTGCTGCATCGTCGAGCGTTGCGTAATCGAATGACTCGCGGAACGAAACAATTAAACCGTAAAACGTGGCGCTCGCTTTGAGTCTCCGCGGCTACCAACCGGCAGAGATAAAGGTATCGCTGTTCTTCCTTTAGAGAGACGTCCTTTGGCGCGTCGATACGCAAATGTTTTGCTGCTTTTGCTGTGAGGAAGGTCGAAGGATATACAGTGATTTCTCTATATATGACGCCTGGATGATGAACGTCGCGGAATTATCCCCACTACCGCGGGGTAGCTTGAGAGGCCTCGGACGTCGAGGAGTGTAAACATAACACGGCTGAGTATGTCTCCTGGACGATACACAACGCTGGCAAGACCCGTTGACATATATCGAGAATTCACTGTACATAGTACTCTCGTTTCTGTCGTTGCCTCTATTCGAGATTCGACGAAATTCGTTTGAAAAACGAGCAAATACGTTTTAGAATCGCGAAAATCCAAACGAATTTAACGCTTTGCAGTCCTATTTCAGTGAAAATGACTATTACCGATGCAAATGTAAATTCTCGGGTCGCGGGGGCACGTCGGGTATTTAAAAGGTTGTTTGATCGTTAATGAGCTTGAGCAACAGCGCGCACGAGATGCCACGTGGGGTCGGGAACCGACGAGTCTCGGAGCTCTCGAATCGTCAAGTTCTCGGGTTGCGGAGCAGCTGATCCGATAGGTCGCACGCGCGCCCGTCACGGGACGCGAACAGTATCGCGTCGCGTCATACTCTGCAAAAATAAGTCGACTACCCCCGCGAACCGATCCGTCTTCGCGAAATGCGTACCGGCCGGAAATAGAAAGGCGATCTATCTCCGACGTGTTTTTCTTTTTTCCGTGAACACGCGACCCTCTGAATCACCTCGTCGATCACCGAGATCGGTATCGGGATTAACGATGATCGCAGCTATATTTATACATACATAAGGGGATCGCTTGATCGTTTCAATTATAAGATTGCCAACACATCAGCCTTTTGTTCGATGAAAGATACATCGCCGATCGAGAAAAAAAGAAATTTTTATATTACATGAAAAATTCATTTCGGGAAACATCGAAGGAAAAGATTCAACGGACTAGTTTTAATTGATTATTAGACTGCGGATCTTTATGGAAAAGTATTTGCATCGATTACAAGATACAGGAGCAAAATAAAAATTTCTTACTTCTTTTAATGATTTTAGTAAGCTGAAACCAACACGCTGGTGCCCTTAAATCTTTTTAATATGTCCACCGCTTGAAATTGTGCTTATCCATTTTTGTCGTAAATGCATACAATCCGCAGTCTGTTCTTCGCAATTCTTGCGGCGTTTTGTCAGTTTGCACCGCTAGAACATTTTTATTGAACCATTTACCGCGCGTTTAGTGCTTCGAGAATTCTCTCGGCTGGTCATAAAACGGATAATATCGCGAAGTTGTTGCCGAGGGTTACTCGCGGTTGTTGCGTATCCTTGCTGAAGCCGCGGGACATCATCGGAGCATCACCGTTGTTTCACCGTATCACATTCACCATTGTCCCGTCGGTAATCGTCAAAGTGCTAGACAATCATGGTAATCGATTCAGTGGAACAATCATTCTCCCGGAGTTCGATCGACAAGTCGCTGCAAGTTTCGGTCGCGCGATGACCGTCGCCGAGTCGGAGAAATGACCTTAACCGTGAACTACGAAACGTCGCACGCATCGTTCGCCGGTCTTGCAAATTAACGTGTTCCGTAAGTACGATGAACGTGACCTTTGAGCGACGAGACGCGCGCGCGCGCGTGAGAGAGAGTGAGAGAGAGAGAGAAGTCGGAGAAGAACACGTTCGAATCCGAACACG
Source organism: Halictus ligatus (assembly GCA_028454255.1). NCBI lineage: Eukaryota > Metazoa > Arthropoda > Insecta > Hymenoptera > Halictidae > Halictus > Halictus ligatus. The sequence continues at coordinate 14,951,915 of CM052131.1, forward strand.
CGTCGAGGTATCGCGATCCAAGGAATGACGCGATAACGAGTGTTGCCGGACCGTTGTCGCGCAATCTCTTATCTTCGTATGGCAAACAAAAGGCGCGAGCAAACACGAAATAGGGTAACGCAGCCATAGCACCGCGGATTATCTTCTAGCGGTGCGACACGTCCTCACCTCTTCTGGGTCGTTTTGGGAAGGGTCGAGAGCGTGTAATGAAGAAATTCTGTTGTACTTTCTACGGGTAATTGTCTTAAAAGAAATTCGACGATAACTCGTTCCCGGCAGATTGAACTGCGAAAGAAAATGCGGACTCTTGCCGGGAGATCTTTACGAGCTATAAAAGAAAATCCCCGCGAATAGATGGCACGGCCAGGCACGAGATTATTCCGCGCGCAGAAACAACGAGAACGACTAACATTCGAGCCTCGTTTTCGGGGAAGATCGGCGCCGATTGTTCAGGATTCGAATCTTCGTTTGAACAACACCTTCCGTCGAAGGTGCGCGAACCGTCTCCGTACGCGTTTCGAACGCTGAAAACGATCGACGACGCGGCGTAAAAGATACGTCGTGTTTTTATCAACGGTATAAAATTACGCGAAATTCGACGGACGTCTCGAAAAAAAGATGTAGACTAACGAGCTACAAATTGGGTAGACAACAACCGTTCCTATTAGCGTTATCAGAAAACCGACATTAATTTCCCGTCGAGCGTATAATTGCTCGTCTCGTCTCGCCTCGCATCGGAAACAATCCGCGCGGGATTATCGGCAGCAATTACACTCCAATTGACCCTGAGTCGCGTTATCTATTGCGAATGAAGCCGTGTTCGAATGATCGCCAGTGTCGGTGTCCTGCTCTCCCAAGATCGTCACCGAACCGTGCAACGGTCTTGCTCGTTTCACCGGTCAAAAAGTAATTGAGCAAACGACGCGTTCTTTCGATTAACGTTCCTGCCGTTGCGCAAAAATGCCGAGCGAACGATGCGAACGAAAAGAATAATAGCCGCCATACACTCCAGCTCATAAGTCTCTTAGGACAGGTTTTCGGTAAAACTCTGGTATTTCGTGTAGATTACGAACCTTCAACCGTATTAACTACGTAATACAAATATCCTCGTGTGTTCAGCAATAACTTCAATGTAATAATTAGACTGCGGATTTTATGCATTTATCAAAGAAATGAGTAGGTGTAATTGAAAACGGTAAAAACATTAGACAAATTTCAAGATATATATTATTTTCAATTAGTTAAATATATTAAGAAAGAAATTAAAATGTTATGACACCTCAGTTCATTGTAATTCAAATAGAACATTTTTTCATAATGATCCGATGTCTAGTAATAATTCATTAAAAATTATGAAATAGCCACCCCAATCACCAGATTTGAACCCCATAGAAAAATTGTGGGATTGACCGAACAGACATGTTACGGAACTTTTGCCCTACTTTGAAAACACATTTGTGGAATATTTTGAAAGGAGAATGGAGTAATATAATAACAGAAAGTATGAAAAAATTAATCACGCGGATGCCAAGAATAGTGGAGACTGTAATAAAGAAACGTGGCGGATTCTTGGATGAAAAGAAAATATAAATATTTGTTTACTTCTTGGTAAGATATTTGATATATGAGCGCAGCATCCTTGACATGTAAACCTTTAAATAAGGAAAAATTTGTCCGCATCCTTCAACGATTATATTTCATTTTTACAGAGTCGAATACATGATCACTAGACTGCGGATTTTATGCATTT
>CM052131.1:14953764-15001291 GCA_028454255.1 Halictus ligatus
ATACAGAAGATATTCCTTGCGAAGTCTTAAGAATCTTGAAAATTTTCTACATTGCATTTGGCATAACATGTTTACTACATTATGAATAGTAATTTCTAACCTACAATGGTAATTTTGAACCTACAATGGTAATTTACAGCTTAAAGGTAAACCTTTCATTCTAAAAAAAAAAAAAATTGAAAGGAAAACTTCCAACTTTAACCGTTTATTACAGTAATAGTATTTATTAAATTTTATTAATTTTTTCATTTTCAAGCTTGATGGATATTTAGAAAGCAATAAACATTCAACATAAGTTAATATGAGCCAGTTGATTGTTTGGCAAAATGTCACTGAATTCCATGTTTTAGACCACTGTGCGCATGTTCAATGTTCGTCTCGTCTTTCTCGTGCCGGTCGCTCTAAAACGCGACGCTGCGTCGCAAGATCGTCGCTGTAATGGATATCTAGATTGCTCGCGACAAATATTAGACCGATTAAGGGGATCCGAGCGCGTTCGACACCGTGTCGCGACAAGATTCCGCCGTGCGTCCACATGCAGGCACGTTTCTCGGCGTTTCGCTGCGTCTGTCTTCTCCGCGAGATATCAAAAAGTTTCCTACCTACGTGGAATTTCTCGCGGAATTCGAAATTCCAGATACCTAGTCCTCGTCGATCACAAATTCCACGAACGCTAACAACGATAACAAAACAACCTTGCAGTCGCGTTTTTCGTTTCTTTATCTCGGCGCGAGGCATTTTTCGGATTCACCGGAGGAGCGGAAAACCGGCGCGATTCCGAAATGAAAAGCAACCGTGTGATCAGCGTTAATAGAACCACGCGAAACTTTCGTTTTTCTTGCGGAACCTGCGATCGGTGAAACTCACCGGGTAGCTCCGATCGCGCATCGCGGTGGAATCGGCGTGCGGAGATCTTTGCCGATTATTCGCGAGACGAGACGCCGCGCCGCGCTGCAAAACATTTGATCCGCTCGGGGCCGTTTGCAGCGTAACGCCATACGCCGATTTTTGTCGACGCGCGGATGTTCAGGCGTTTGCAACGAGACTTTTCAGGACCGACGAGACCTTGAAGATAGAAATCTTTCCGATATGGACGCGGTAACGAGCGATCGACACTTTGCGATCAAAGAACTTTATGTTCTCCTTGGTTTCTGAATTGTGGAATTCGCATAAAGATCTGTTGTCTATCGACAATCGTGGGAAAAAAATTGGCTCGTCAAGTCGACAGAGAACCGCGGGCGTTATCGGCTCGAAGCGTCTTCGCCGCGCGCGGCAAAATTAATGATCCGCCTATCGACGCTGCTGTTGATTCGCCGCATCGATACGCCTCGCGAGTGCTTCGTCTTCAAGGTCATCGTTCGCGACTCGTTCTTCGATTATTCGCGTTCCCGCGAGCAATTCCTTTTCGACGTGGAACACGATAGTCGACGCGGCGAGAAACACGATTCTTTGTTTCGCTCAGCGAAAAAGCCGCGAATCCGAACTTCGCTCGAACATCCAAGAGGATGTCTCGGAGGCTAAAGAGCGGAATGGGGTAGAGAGAAGGTTGAGGGATCGATGGAAACCGTAGAGATCGTGTGTTGTGTGGCTTTGCAGCGACATTTACTGCCATGGCGAGCTCCTGCACACGATACAGATGGCCTCGATCTACAAGGACTCGAAGACGTTCGTCGACATGAAGATGAAACAGTCGCCGAACCAAACGCTGGCGCTGTTCTACGAGTTCATGGAGCAGGTCGATCAGATGCCGACCAGGCACCAGATCGAGCAGTTCGTCAACAGAACGTTCGACCCGGCCGGCTCGGAGTTCGAAGAGTGGGACCCGGTGGACTGGACCAACCGACCGCAGTTCCTCAAAAAGATCGTCGACAAGGATCTCAGGAAGTTCGCCTCCGACCTGAATCATATCTGGAAGATGCTCGGTCGGCAGATGAAGGACGACGTCAGGATCAATGAGGATCGATACTCGATCATCTATGTGCCGAACCCGGTGATCGTACCCGGCGGCAGATTTCGGGAGTTCTATTACTGGGACTCGTACTGGATCATCAAGGGGCTCCTTCTCTCGGAGATGTACACCACCGTCAAGGGGATGCTGACGAACTTTGTCTCGATCGTCGACAAAATCGGTTTCATACCGAACGGTGGGCGGATCTATTACGCCATGAGATCCCATCCGCCCCTTCTGTTGCCCATGGTCGACCAGTACTTGAAGGTGACAAACGACTACAAATGGCTCGAAGAGAACTTTCCCATTCTCGAGAAGGAGTTTCAGTTCTGGATGACCAATCGGACGGTCGAGGTCGAGGTGGACGGCTCCCTGTACACCTTGGCCAGATACTACGAGGAATCCTCGGGACCGCGACCGGAGTCCTACAAGTAAGAATCGTTTCCAAAATTTTCTCGTACAGGTTTGCCGAGCGAACGTGAATTCTGCCGGGCGCGCATGCGCGGGCGAAGGAGCAGCAGGTGGCTCCGGCACCGCCCACCAACCGCCCACTCGTTACTATCGGTATCCCTACGGAATCCTCGATTTCGCTCGGAGAAAACTTGTATCGTACCAATCCTGTACCGCAAATCCTGCCGCTCTTTTCGCGGTTCGGTTCGATTCGATCGTTTAACGACCAGACGATTTTCTCAACCAGAGAGGATTATCTGACCAGCCAAAGCTTCCGCACCACCGAGGAGAAAGAGAATTACTATTCGGAGCTAAAGACTGCCGCCGAATCCGGCTGGGACTTCTCCACCCGTTGGTTCATACTCGATGGCACGAACAAAGGTAACGACGCAGTCTCCTTCCCCCTCCCCCTCCTTCTCTCAAGCGCGCCGTACGCGACTCTTTCTTTATTTCTTTCTTTTTTCTGTTCGCTTTCTGCTTCCTGACAAACTGTGTTCCGAAACAAAGCACAGCGCGCGCGCGCTCACGTGCCTCGAGAAACTGTGTCGGCAATTACTCTGCCACGCGTTCCGTATTATCCGAGGTATCTCGATGGAGATATCACGATCGACGGCTCGTTCAAGGACCCCCCGTCTGTCCTGTTTCTCGAGTGAAAGCGGCGCGTCGGTCGCCCGCGAAAATTCAAACGACGGTCGCGATCCTTCGGAGACCCGATCGCGGACAGTCTCGATCCCTTTCGATGCGGACGCGTTTATGCGTTCGGTCTTTGCACTTCCTTTTCCGCCATCAGATTCCCCTCTAGCGACTCTCTGCACGGGGAGAACATGCGACAGTGGTTGGCTAGCAGGTACCTAGCAGCGTAGCGGTGATGGGAATAATGCGGCGTCACTTATCCCCTCGTGCCACTGACACGTGCCTCATCCAGAGTTTCGCGAGATCCGCCATCTGATGGTGGAGAGGGAAGCGTGCAGACTTGACTCTGGCAACGCTGACGACGACTATAGTCGACCCGCGCCGCGAAACTGTTAAAAGCGGATCGCGGTCCTCGGGGAGAATCGAGAAGGTACGGCACGACGGATTTCTCGATCGATCGAGACAGACGGACGGACGGACGAACGGACGGACGAACGGACGGACGGACAGAGAGCAAAGTCGGAGACTCTATAGAGCTGTTCTCTAGGTAACCTGACGAACTTGAAAACGAGATGCATTATACCCGTCGATCTGAACTCAATAATCTATGGGAATACCCAGCTGCTGGCGCAGTACAGCCTCAGGTTGGGCAACGAGACAAAGGCTGCGTACTACAAGAAAGTCGGCGAGGAATGGAAGAGAGCGGTGACGGCCGTGCTGTGGCACGACGAAGTCGGCGCCTGGCTCGACTACGACATCATGAACGACATCAAGAGGGATTACTTCTATCCGACGAACATTCTACCGCTCTGGACCAACTGCTACGATCTGAAGAAACGGGAGGACTACGTGGCGAAGGTGCTCAAGTATCTCGAGAAGAATCAGATCATGCTGAACCTGGGCGGCATACCGTCCACGTTGGAGCACTCCGGTGAACAGTGGGACTACCCGAACGCCTGGCCGCCGCTCCAATACTTCGTCGTCATGTCGTTGAACAACACCGGGGACCCGTGGGCCCAAAGACTCGCCTACGAGATCAGCCAGCGATGGGTACGCAGCAATTACAAAGCGTTTAACGAGACGCAAAGCATGTTCGAGAAGGTAACTAACTGTGTACACACCCAGGAACAGAGCGGGACGTGTACGGCTCGTGTCCGTGAAGGAAGAGCCCGAAAACGCTCGCATTTTTCCTAAAGCCCGCGCTCGGAACGCCTCGAACTCGGAATGTCGCGTACCTTGATGTATGCACCGTGCTTCTTTTCGTGTATTTTTCTTTTCTCCGAGTCTGTGTTTCGCGATTCGCCTCTAACGAACGACGGATCACCGATTCTTGCGAGGTTCGAGGCGCGCACGGCCGATGCGTGTAAGACTTTGGGGAAATTCTGCGACACGAGCGAACAGACATACGAACCATTTCGATTTCGGTCGACAGTACGACGCGACGGTGTCGGGCGGTCACGGGGGCGGAGGCGAGTACGAGGTCCAGCTGGGATTCGGCTGGTCGAACGGGGTCGTGATGGACTTGCTGGACAAGTACGGCGATCGGATGACGGCCGAGGATTGTTTCACGAACTACGACGTGGTGGAGAACGCGGCGTCGCAACCGGCGGTGGTCGTCTCGACGGCCGGTCAGGTGATGACCGGCATCTTAGCGCTTATAATATCGCTGGCCGCAGGATTTATAGGGTGAGGTGAGTGTCTTCGTAGCGCCGCGGTAAATCGGTTCCTGCTCCGAAGGGGTCGGACGGTTTCGAGCGTCGCGGAACTTGCGACACGATAATAATCCGCATTCTTCCTTTGCCTTTCTGTTTCAGATATCCTTCTTCTGGTCGTACGCGTCTATGGGGAAACTTTTTGCGAAAGCAAATCGTTTTATATCGGTAGAGAATCGTGTCATCGGCGAGATCGCGTTGTTGCCTCTCCGTCTCCGAAGGAGCAGAGGCAACCGCGATCGAGCACAATCTTAGCCTCTCCTTTGTTCTCGCTTAGCTCGGCGACCGGTCGTAGGACCAAAGAGAGAGAATGGGAGAGAAAACTGGAGGACCAAACGAAAGCGCGCGAGTGCGGGCACTGGCGATTCGTGATTTATTCTTTGTTAGCTAGTATCGTTCGGCGAACCGGAGCAGATCCTCTTTCCTAAGGAATCGGTGTGCTACTCTACTTCTCCTCCTTTCCGCCGACTCCTCTCTTAGATTCCAAGGATAAAGAATCCACCGAGCTTTAGAGACCCATTCCGGCTCCGATTTGCCGATCGTCGAGTGTCACCGGCAACACGGTCGCACCGACCGTCCAGGGTGTCGAAAGGTTTTTCCAGTAGCCGGTGGGCGTTTGCGGAACGGGGAGACACGTTCCGGACGACTCTCCGCGGCAACTCTCGGCGCGGAATCCTACTACGAGAAAATCGTCTACGACAGTTTGCGTTGCTGGGACGCTTGGTTGACCGCGTTGCGTTCTCACGATAGAATACAATTACTTAACCATTCCATTAACGCGTGATCCACCGCGAAGGATATTCTGTGATTTTTGAGGGACCTCATCGCTGGTCGAGCAACACGTTCCTACGATGTATAAATACCAATTATAAGTGTAACAGAAGCCGGCGACCCAAGCCTTAGATTCTCGTTCGTGTCTCGGACGATCGAGCACACGATCGTTTTGGCCATAATCGTTGTTAGTATTACTAGAGTATATTCGAGTGTGACGAAACAGTGAAGGGGATGGGGAGGGGGGGTGAGAGAGAGCAACGAACAGAGACGAGCAGGGACCACAGAGAAGTCCTAGGCGTTGCTCGTTCTTCGCCAGCGCCGGACATCGGACCAACACCGACGCAGCGCAATTAACAAAACTCCATAGAAATTTTTCGCGTAATGGCAAAAGATAAAATTTTTACGAATATATTATTGGGAATCGAAATGGAAAACCGATTGTCCTTTTTCCAGGAACGAGCTTCTAGCAAAATAATCGTTTTTGGTCGGATGCCACGCTGTCGAGGGGGGGGGGGGGGGGGGGGGCGACAGCGTTCGAAAGAGATCCAGACGAGCAGCGGATCTATCTAGTCAGATCTAGACACTGAATGTGTTTACATCGCGTTTCAAAGAACAATCTACAGAGACCCCCGAGAACCGCCAAAGTTGCTGTTCGTCGATCAATGCTTCGACTGCCCCGTCAGGACTCCGAGATTCGTCTTCGCGTCACAATGCTTTCGGCGGAATAAATTCGATTAGACTCAAGGTCGAAAAACAAAAAGTTAGAGAAAAATCGCTTCGATCTTAGGAGAACTTCGCAGAAGCTGACGTGGGCAGCGAACGCGTTAATCTCGAGCACGAGCGGACAGCTTTCTCAGAGGAAAATGGCTGGATGTGGACAGTCGTGGAGATAGGTTGGACGCAGAAAGAGATTACGTGAATAATAATTATTGTTTCAACGTCAGGTGCAATTCCGTTGTCCCCGAATCCTTCGTTAGAGTAAGTCTGCTTCCCCCGAGTACGATTCCTCGTTGCGTATTTATCAAAGCGTACATAGACTCGTCGTATAGGACTAAGTCGAACAGGATCGATCGTGGACCCTTCGATTTGTTAGCACGCCGGTCGTTTATCCTTTTCCCGGGACGGGAAGATCGATGCCAGGACTCGATCGCGTCCTCTTCCGACGCACGCTTTCCTCCGTTCGTATACCTGTCTGTGTGCTGACTTTGAAATAAACTGAATAAACCAGAAACATCTACCCGACCTGATCCCTAAATGTCGGATATCGTCTCGCGATTCATTCTCGCAGGATCGTTCGCAATCGTGTTCCGTTCTGAATCGTGGCCTCCTTTCTTCGAATGCGACCAACCCCAAGTTTTTGCGCGTTATTCCAGCGTAGGCTGTTCGAGGAATAAAAATACAGTTTCCGTAAAAGGTATCGTTCGCCGAGGTGTCGCAATAGGTGTGCAGTCAATTTCGTCGACGGTAGGAAGGTGAAGGTGTCGGCAGGAGGTCCCATCCATCGAAAGACGGTACTCAAGGTTTGGGGGAAGTACGGTGCCCGAATGACCGGCACTTTGTTCCTTGTCATCTCCTTCCTGAAACTGTCCCAGAAGACGGTAACCTCCCGATCCTTCTTCCTCGAGTAGTCTAGACCAGGTGACGAAATCTTCCGGATCTTCTGCTAGGATTTCCACGGTGTCACCCGACGCGGGTCGCTGGACAGAAACCGGAAACGAGAGACGCTCTTCGAGACGCCGCTCCGCGCCGCGATCGAACAGAATGTTCCATCGATCGCGCGGAACTGGCGTGATTCGCCAACGGATCCCTCGAAAACGGCGAACTCTCGGTCGCGTGAGATCGAGCAATCTCGCCGGCCTCGTTTCACGCGACACTCGACACTTGACACTGGACACGCAACGTGTCTACGGTTCCACGACGAACCGATCCGCGCCGATTGCAAATGGCGTGCAAACAGGAGACGATCGAGGATAGAGCAAGGTAGCAAAGCCAGTAGCGCCACCGGAATTATCGCGCGTCGGACTCTTACAGACTCGGAAGGTTCTTCCACAATTCTTCTGGTATCGAAGAAAGGACAACATCGTCTAAACGTCTTAATCTTTTCTGGGTATTTTTTAATTTATTCTGGAAAACAAGCACGCGACAGCGTACCTTCCATGCATGGCGCCGCTGCGATTGCCACCTTGTACCATCTGTACAATTTCTCGGACGAACAGTTGATCGTTGAATTGGTAATTTGGAATGTGTCGTTGGGGGGGGGGGGAAGATGCGAAACTGTCACAGGGGAGAATTCCGCGGGAGATCGGCGAAAGGATCGAAACTTTTGGACGGCAGTGTACAAGCGCACGCGAACACGCGAATGGGCGTGACAGGAACACGTCGTTCAACCGTTTGACGCGAAATTCCGCATCGTCGATCTCAAGGATGCACTTGTTTCTCGACGTCATTACGCGTGAGACCAGCATGCACCGCTCTTCTTTTCCCGTGGCCGTGATTCCCGAGTAGAGCACTCTCGTATCCACGGGAAAGAACGACGAGTTACGTCACTGTTCGAGGCACGAGACCAGGCGAACGTTGCGCGTCGCGGATCAAGACGAGGACTCCTCGATCCGGAGGACTTGTTTCTTTCGATCGTCTAGCGAGAAATTTCCTTGGTTTACGGACAATTTTGATTCCCTCGCCATTTCTTCCTCGTGAAAATCGCTTTGTCGTTGATCATTCGTCAGGGCAAAAAAATTGTTGGTTGCACGGTCTACGCTTAGTCTCGAGGTTAACGATACGCCGAGATTTCGCTCGGCTGGGAAAGACTAGTTTGCAGCGTTGTAGATAAAATAATTAGAACGATGTGTTACGTCGACGGGAGAATCGTGATACAGAAAATACAGATAGAACCGCGATCGGCGAAGATAACGTAATTGAACGTGGTAACGTATATCCACGGTTTTCAAGAACCGTGGCACTATCCGTTGCGTAGCGCAGGCAATCGTCTAATGGGTCGGCGCGGCTTGATTAACGGAGCTAATCGAGCTATCAAAGTTAAACTCGGGTGGTCCGTTAATTTGTTGCGCGGAAAGCTGTTTTTATTGATGCGGCTTCGGAGGCGCGTAAATTTTCATACTGTTTCCAATCGCTTAATGGCCGTCGTTCGTCTCTAACGCTAACTCTCTAAATATCCCACAAAATTCGACCAATGTAGTTAACTCCAGATTTACGGGACCAGTCAAAATGACGGATTCTAATATTTTTAATTCACGAATATTGAGATTGCAAATATGGATCCATGAGGAATTATTTAACAAATTGATTTCTTTAGGTATATATTATTTAAAAAATGGCTACAGATTTTGATAGATATATTCATGTTACTTTTATAAGGAAATGTAAAATAGTCATTTTTACTGCTCCGTAAACCTAGTGTTAACGAAACTTCGCGGCTCCCCCGGACATTACGAATCTTATGTGTCTCGGCAAAGACGTGTTTTTACACCCGGACCAAGAACCACGCCTTATATTATTGTTAGGTAGTTGACGCGTCCAAGCAAAGTTGGAGACTTTGTGAAAATTTCCGCGCCTTCCGTAACGAATCGATAGCGTTCGAAACAATCGATCTGACCATGTTCATCCTATTTGCAGGATGGTGGTTTACAAGAGACGGCAGTACCTCGTTCCAGGGCCGTCGACGATGCCGAACACGAGGACTGTGATATCGCCTAACAGCAACCTCTACCGGAAGAGGATCGCCTACACCGAATTAAAGGACATGAACAACGATTGACGATGCTTGTTACCTAGAGGATCGATTCGTTGACCGACTGAACAATCAAGCAAAACCGAGAAAAAATGCCAGAGCAATGAACACAGCGCGTGAAGGACGAGGAGGACGAGGAGCAGGAGGAGGATGAAGAGCAGAAGAAGAAGAAATCAGCTTCGAGTTCGAACAAGTGGCTGTGGCGTGGCCGAAAGTGAATGATGTGCAAGGTGACGAATAGTCGACTCTCTCCCCTCTCGATATTTATTCGAGCGCAGGTTGGAAGGAGTCGAGGCGAGTGCTTCCTTCGATTCGTCGATCCTCGTTGCCGGATGAACGAAGGGAGTAGCGCCGAAGACCTGCCGCCCTATGGTTTCGAAAAGACCGTCAATGGGTGTTGTTTAATGGTTACCTGTCGAATCTAGAACATCGTTTTCCAACGTGGGCGCTCAAATTTCTGTTACCGGTCATTTTATTTCTTTGATTTTGAATTTTTCGTTTTTGACTATTGACAGATTACACGCACAAGGACGCTGGGAGAGTTTGGTAATGGGCGGAAGTTGACCAAAAAAAAAAACGTTGGGGAACTATGGTCTACCGTTACAGGAATTAATATCTCTTAGTACAGAGGGGGTGGGATAACCCGTAATTGATGAGAGGGCTATGTCTTAGCTGGGATGCTGAGCACCCGCCTGATTCTCCTCGGAACCATAAGGCGAGATCAGCGTGGCATCGCAACGCGCACGCGCTCGCGCTCGCACTCGCACTCGCACTCGCACCTGACATTCAGTCGGCCGAGAAGACACAAAGTTCCTACGCGTCACGTTATTCGACCGTGCGCGCCTCGCGGATGCGTCCATTCTGTCCTTGAAAAAAGCGTTCGCCGTTAGCGTCGCGTGCACGCAATTCCCTCTGGCTATCCAGCGCTTGCAATATCCTAAATAAAAATTCGTTGTTCGACGACGTTTTTGCGGTGTTGACGGCCTCTACGTTCAAACTGTCTCGTGAAGGAAGTAGCCCGTGCACGCGTTTCAGTTCCACAAAATAAAAAGGATAGAATCGATGCTCCGCCAGAGGCTACGCTCGATGGAAAATTCGCGGCTGCGAGTCGAACATAATCGCCGCACGACAAACTGAAGAGAAGGCGGGGATTGTCGGTGTTTCAGGGGGCGAATTGAGGTTGCGAGCTTAGACAATTTAAAACACTGATCGATGCGCTCGTTCGGACTTCCTCTTTCTCGAGAAAAGGTTTCCGACGGGGATTTTTCGAGCACAGAAAATCGAAAAAATCGTTCGGAAACGTCTGTTGGAGGATGTCCGAAGAAGATTTGAGAATCGTACGGTGCGATCGAGTCACAATGCTATAGAACAAATTAACGATGAAAACGTTGTATTTTTGCTGATACTTTTGTAAGGGAATCCGTTCCACCTGTACGTTCAATCGTCCTCGACGACGGCAATGGGCATCGTGCCTCGCTGCTAAACCGTTCACCGTTTACAATTTGTCGCCTCTTCTTGCGTTAGTCGCCTCCGGTCTCTCCTTCGAACGTTGCGAAATCGGTTGTTCTCGCGGAACGGCCGCCGCGTGGCTATTCTACTTAACGGTTCGATCGTTGCCGATCGAGCTTTCCTTGATCGCGATCCCGTGCACGATGCGTTGCCGTCTCGGACCGTTCTACAAACCGTCGAAACCGCGAACGATCGATACGCTATTTTTCCCGTTTCGTAGCGAAACGTGTATCGCGGCTACGCAGTCGTAACCAGTGCCATTTCAGCGACAGACCCGAAAAGTTTCGCGCATCCCCGCTCGCAGAAGTTTTTCACTGTGGGCGATGCTTTTCTCTTATGCTTTCCATAGTTCTCCGAACGTAACCGGTAAGCATACCGGGGCATGTTCGAAAAGACCATACGCATGTACCTACGGAATTCCTTGCTTGCGCAGGATTTTCCATGAAATTTTGCAAATCGGTAGTCTTCGCCGCAGCATCGTCCAATTTAAACTACACGCGGAGACCGATGTGCAAAATTTCAAGAAAATCGGACCGTGGAAAATTTGATAGATACACCGCGTACGGTGCTTTCGAAGAATTACTCGCGCGCAAGTATGCTTCGCAGTTTCCTCGTGTTTTTGATCGTGGAAAACGTATCGATCGTTCGCGGACAATTCGCTTCGGTGCGGTTCCAGCACCGATGCTCGTGGAACACGCGAAGCACCAGGCCGATTGTTTCCGGTTGTTGATCGGGAATTCGGGATTCGGGCCGTAGCTGGTTCTTAAACGATTTTAGGGGAAATCGAAGCGGAGTGAGATCTCTTGATTAGGTCCGTCGGAACGCTTTGCCGTACGACGAATGATATTATTTTACGAAAGAATAGAAACGGCTCGCTCGGTGCTAATCATCGTTACACGCGTAATCGTTTCAAACGGCTGCTTCGAGTATTGGGAAGCTCGTTGAACTAGTGATAGAAACCTTGTTTTAGCGTGTATGCACAGTTGGTGGACAAGATATAGCGCGATTTCGAGACACGGAAATTGCTCGCGGCTTCCTCCAACGATCGACAGAAGACTCTAGACCATTATTGTTATGCGCTTAGATGTATATGTACATATATATATATTTTTTTTAAATAGATTACACGGCGATTCAGGCTTAGCACGGTGTTGAATAACAACGAGAATGTCGTCCTTGTTGCGTATAGCGGTGCAAAATGTTTATAAAAGAAAAAGAAAGTAATCGGCTCAAAAAATAGCAAAATAGTAAATTATCCGATATTTGTCGTTATCAAATTCTTTACGCAACTTGATGTCCTTGACCCGCTGACGATACATCCGACTCATCTCACACTACATATCTTACGAATTTTATTGTCATCGATTCGCCCAGCAGCAGGTTGAAATTTCGGCGAAGCGCGAGACACGTGTGTACAGTACCAGTCGTTGATGGGCTAACATTGAGTATTCCATATCTTATCCACCAAGTATAAGTGTACGCGTAAATTGTAGTTTAGAATTGGCTTGGAAGTGGAGGAAGAAGCGGTAGGAACAGAATGCGATTAACTATACTGACTTGGCAAGTAACGCGACCAAGGAGCGCCATTGTAGTTCGTATTCATCCACGCGTGCAAAAAATGGCTTTGCCGGGGCACTGCACTGTCCTGACTCCGTCGAAATCGAGAGCAACGAAACCACGTCTACTCTCGAAACCTTTTATGAAAATGAAACAAAACAAGTTTTGTGTTTGTTCCTTGGACATCTGTTGAAGAACTGTTCGAGCAACGACACGACGACAGTATAATAGTCAACGCGCCACACTACGGAGACAAAACTGTGTCTCGGAGCAGGATACTGTCAATATGTTAATATAGAACTTTTTGTTTGTTATAGTTGCATATTGTTTTCCAGGGAAGGGAAGGTAGAAACGTGTGCGTGAGACAGCGAATCGAGAAATGTTTGTGTGTAGTATAACGTTATGCGTATCGCGCGAAACTGCGCGAGCGAACTATCTCCTATCGAATTATCTCCTCTTCCCTCGGGTCGATTTAGTTTGAAAGAAGGAGACAAGGTGCTTGAGCTCGTTCGAGGGGAGTCTGTTTTTCGCGTCGTGCATTTACCGTTCTCCGACGACACTGTTTTTACGCAACGGCGAACTGGGAAACGACGCCCGTGTATATTATTTAACCCCCTTCCTCTACTTATTTATTTATGTCATGAATCGTCATTAGAAATGTCGCCGCGCATGTTTCATCGTTGCGTTACTCTCGATAGGCAGGCAGAAGATAGACAGACGGACAGCGACGCGATGCTACGAGGAAATGCTGTAGTAAAAGACAATAGCATATGTTTTGGTTTTCTCTACGACCGAGACAAGACAGAAGAATCCGAATTTCCCCGCGTGTAAAGCCCTGGACAGCATGATCGTGGACGAAACACGTAACATCGATACACACGCACACATACATATAAACAGACAAACATAAACTCATAAACACTGTTAATGTATGATACTTTGATTATTGTGATACTTGGAAATAAGTACCTAGGTACGTACGTGCCGTTGTATATTACATTACTTTATTTTTCTTCTCCACTCCTAATCCCAACTCCAGCGACCGCCGACGACCGTAGAGTTCAGCGCCGTGAATTGCGCACGTTTCTAGGAAAGTCTCGTTGCAAATAAACCGATTGGTGAATTTCTAGTTAGCGATGTAGACCGATGAGTGAAGCGTAGATAAAACGATACCGATTATACATACGTAATTGTATTTATGCAATTGTGTATATGATATATATATACACACATACACACACATACACTGAGACGTGCTCGCGTACACAGAAACGAGTGTAGAACCAAGGTATGATACGCAGGCGTGTCATTTGAAAGTTTTTAAAAAATCTACAGAGTCCGTCTTTTTTTCTATGTAATTATGTATCTGTAACTGTATATTTTAACGACGAATGCTCTCGTTTGGTAAATAAATGATTAAAGAAAAACTGAAAGGAACGTCGTGGGAAAATGGTTGGGCGCCGCGCGTTTCTGCGACGAACGGTAGACGATGCTTGTCCGATCGAATGATTATTTTATATTTGTTTACAATATCATGTAACAACAAGGAAAAATACTGAATTAAACGGGGATACCTTATTTGGTGTATCACACATGGGCACGAGCTGATCAACGTTCTCGCGATAGATCCTCTGTTTATTGGCAATACAATGTAATACTTGTCATTGGTAAGTTGTTGCGCGATCGGCAACCGTTCGAAAGTATTTCGTCGCTCGGGCGAACTCTTCCAGTTCCGCGAATCGTCCGCGGATCCTTCGCGAGTCCTCCGCGTTTCGCAACGTAGCTGCACGGTCTCCTTGAACGGAACGCTGGCGCCGATAACCCCGAAGGATGGATCTACTACTGCACAAGGTACAAACGAACCAAAAAATGGCGTTGTTAACGCTGCAATGGCACTCTGGGACCACAGCCAAATTTTTTTACATTTCTTCGATGGGTTTCAAACGGGCGGACGCATTGCAAAATACAATTGCAAACACCGACCCCTTTCGAACTTGTTTCGCGAGACGATACCGATTAGCTGGAAGTAATTTGAAGAAACTTTCGCAGAATTATCAGAGACAGCGTGGTGCCATTGCAAGATTAACGATAATGGGTTAAACGACCGCACGCATCGCTCGATATAAAACCACTTGGAAAGAATCTCGTTGAACCAATGACAGTTGATGCAACGATGTGGTTTTGAACACGTTTAACGCGCGTTCACTGGTGGACTTTCCTATTTCCCGCCCACGACGCCGAAGAGTAATCTTTGCTATACAAAATATACAATAGTAAACTATTACGCAAGGTTATTGAGTCGATCCGTGTTGTCATACTTCGCACGTCTATCTTTACCATGTTTGTCGATTTCTATCGCAACGTTAATAGATAGCATTTACAAAATTTACAAACGTTACGGTCACCATTTGCCATAAGTGTACCGAAGAAAATTCCGAACGGCGATCGAAAGAGACTCTGCTGCTGCACATATATGTTCCGACGCGAATTTTTCACCGTTTCTTCGACATCATCGAAATACAAGATGTAGAAAAATATATATGTATATGCGCATTGATCGTGGTTTAACTCGCGATCAGAGAGAAACGCAACAAAGCCACGTGACATCGGTTCACGCTAAAAGAAACTTTCCGATCGATTATTGTCTCATCTTACGCTAAAGTAACAACTGAGATGAATATTCATAGAGAATTTCTAGCATTTTTTGGTTTCAGTCACGCGACCGGATGTATCGGCATTGTTGGTGTCTCGTACGAACCTCGAGCTCAACGGATGATATACGCAAAGTGTACTTTTCTTTTCTTTCATTAATGTCGCTCGTTAATATCTGGTATTTACTGACGCGAAACGACAAACGTTACGGACCTTCGGTTACGATATTTCTCGAGTAGCGAAACGTTCTCAGGCTCGAAGATTTGTGCTTCCCCTCCGTTCAATGTTTTCCGCGGCGGGGCAAACAAAAAAAAAGATATCACAAATGAATTCGAAATTACGAAAGTCACAGAAATAGAGAGAAAAAAAGTCTTACAACACAGTGATCGGCGTATTATCGCTCGCTTAACCGTTAAAGCGTAACCGCGCGTTACATACGCTACTCGCACATACGTACATACACTGATAAAAAGTACGGACACACGGACGAGACACGAGACTATGCTTTTCCTTCCAATGATTCCCATCTCTGGCGAATGACATTAGGATACTGAATACGCGAACGCATGAAACTTATTCTAATTGCTAACACGTGTCGCGATGTAGTACGTACCGTCCGCGGTCCCGAGGATTCGTGCCGTTTTAATTCGAAAGGCAAAAATCATAGGACCACAGAGTACGGTAGCGCTTCGGGATAGTCGATAACCTTCGGACAAACAATTCGACGACCAGGGTATCAGATTGGAGTCTTCGGGGTCTGGGACTATCGTTACGGACGGGCTATCCCAACGGTTGCGATGGATTCAAGTCGGATACGATAATAGAACGTTTCGGGCCGACTCGAGAAATCTGGGCAAGCTGCCCAGATGATCGAGAAGGCAACCAATCCGATCCCGGTCACTCCCGGATTAATCAACCCATCCAAGGGGGCTTACGCCTAATGGACACACATTCGTCCCCCTTGGTGTCCCCGCCATGGGCCGTGCGATAGGGGTAGGATGTCCTGTTCTCCCACGAGTATTAACCCTTAGCACTCGAATGGCAACTTCAAAAAAATTACCTCAAAAATAACTTAAAAATACCTCCAAATTGCCTTAAAAATTGCCTGACTATACTTAAAATAATTACGTTTCTATATAAAAACTTGATAAAAATCTAACTGTCGTAAGTATGACTAGCAGTGGTACGTCATATGCATAAAAGGAAGTAAATCTTGTACAATGGAGATATTCTAGGTCAGAAGAAATGCCTTGGTTTTGCACTTGAAACGGTTTCGAGTGCAAAGGGTTACTTGCGATTGAAACCTACGAATTTATCGAAACGCTACAGTACGCTACTCGATCGATCGACCGCCAGTACAGATACGCTACATCCCTGTGATACCGAGCGCGACATACTCGTCAAACTTTAGTAAACATAATACTAAAGGTAAAATCGTCGACGAAAGCTGATGACAACAGTGTGTTTAGGCGCGTCCTCGAATGTAGGCAGACGTCGGTACCTATCGGTGAAAATGAGCAATCGTTCGCGCGACGAATAAAAAACTATTCCGGCGCACTAGTTTGAAATGGCATTAATGATCCGGCTGCTAGAGTAAAAAATAAAGGGGAAGACTAATTATCGCGACGCGTTTACGACCGAGCACTTTGGTGCGAATAAATGTACGTCCGCGTGCATACATGTATACGTCAAAATATACATATATGTATATACATACGTACGTATTTTCGTCTTCGATAAAAAATGTACAATCATATAGTATTGGTGTGCATGGGGGACGTGCGTATATGTGTTTCTCTTTTTTTCTTCTTCTTGCCTTTTCATTTTTCTTTTCCTATTTTTTTTTCTTTCTATAGACAATGTCACATTGTTCGGGCGCTATAAATATAACCGTGTAATAGTCTCGCGTAAACCTAAAATAAATATCTATCACAAAGGACTGGTCTATAACGATAAGTGGCGCTCTCGTGACTTACGACTTAATGTCCCGCTTGTCACATCGTACTCGGTTGCTCTCGTTTTCCGGATGATGTACAACAACGACGACTCCTTACTCTAAATATTTACAAACTATACGTAGTTGTTGCTCTTTCGAGCACAACCGACGGCGACGCAACAAATTGCCTAGGACACGCTTTAGAAGGTTGTCCGAACTTCCTCCGCGTGACAAGGGTGTTGATTTCTTTTCTTTTTCCTAAACCATTTCGTTTAGTAGTTTGATGGATGTTGGCGAGCGAAAAAGACATAAAAACAGAGGGACCCAGTGCAGCCAACAGTCTTCTCATTCCTCTAGATTCTAGATCGTGTCTAGATCCAACGTGTCCCATCGATTGTGCTCGATGTTCACTGCGCACTCGCGACACTTGTTCCGGCAATAAGTACGACAGTGACGCGTATCTTCCTCGCTTATCACTTGTATGTACTTACCAATATCCGTGCGGTACGCGATTAATATATCGTAAGTATGATAATAAATACTATACTACGCAATGATCGGGTAACCTGTGGTTTCAGGCGACGCATCTTCCTCCGCGTATTCGTGGACGACGAATGATTCGATGCGTATCCTCGTGGTATCCTGATCGGTTACCGCGATACTGCGATTGTTCGTAAAAATCGTTCGTTTTACCCGAACGTTTCGAAATAAGTCACGTTCACTCGTACGAGAAACGCGACGGAATCGTCGAACCGATTCGAGCACATCGCAATGGTCGCTGCGTTCACACTGCGCAGTCATCGTTCTTCGTATCATGCCGTTCGTGATTCGTGTACCGCAACAACGGAGCACCACTGTTCACCGCTGCCGTTTCTTCTTCGTTGTGCACGGAACACGTCACTACCTCTCCTAGAAGTAAAATACGGTTACGATACTCGAAAAGCAATAAAAAGAAACATGAACAAAAAGGAAAACGAGCCACATTCGAGACGCGAGAATAGACCTAATGATAAAGTAACTCTATGTTAGGCCCATTCTTGTGCCTCGTCGACGAAGGAACGAACGAACGACAACGATTCAATCCGTGTATGTAAGTCACATATTTATATTTCGGAGTTTTTGCAGTTTCAAGTTCTAGAGGTCATTGTGCAACATAAAAGTATATCTTATTTGAATTTATACAAGTTCTCCGAGCGATAAAGAAGAATATTAAACCGAACGACGAGAATGTATAATTACTTCGAGCAAAACAGTGTTAGTCTACTGGACCGATCGTGCCATAATACGTCAAGTTGTCAAACGATTTTCACATTGGATACAAAGTTAGTGGTACTAAAGTATAAATGAATACATTGTTAACGAATGGTAAAGGAGATCCGTCGGCGAATTAGGGTGCACGAGAGGTCGGCACTTATCGCGCAATCTTTGCGACGTTCTCCCGTAGAGATCTTAAACCGGAATAAAATGTCTAACATATTCATACATACCAGGCAAGCACAATTGTAACTGATCGCTACTAGGATTGGTACTGTCTCCCATACCGCTATCTTTGCTGTGCTGCGAGCTCGTCTCTAGGTATAAATGCGTCTGTGTGTCCGGTACTGCAGCGGCAACCACTTGGGTCGTTGACGGTTGCGCGTTTCCACCTTGCGCGACGGCGTTCAGACGTCGTCTAGTTTGATAGATTATAATTACCCATACGATGGAAGTGCCAACCGCGCAACATACCATGGTGATTATTATTAAACCAAGCATGTCGTCTTCATTCACCGCGGCGGAAGGAGCTGCAACAACGAACAAAACATCAGCAAAGGTAAGTTTTATCCGTAATTTTGTTATCTCAACCGAATTGTCTCGCCTACTCACCGGGTTTCACCGTCAATCGGGATGCACCGACAACGCTGCCTAAAGAATTGCTCATCTCGCACTCGTAGTTGCCAGCATCGCTAGCCATAGTATTGACAATGATCAACAACTGATCTTCGGCCGTGAAGAAGTGCCGCTCCGTAACCTGCAATGGATTTCCGTTCTTGCGCCAAGACAACTTTGGTCTGGGCATGCCACTCGCCATACATTCCAACACGGTCGAGCTGCCTACCACCATTTCTTTGTTCACCATCGGTTTCACGAACGACGGAGTTTCTATGTGACAAACGATAAATGTTAATCACGCTGTCGAATGGTTAACGTACAGGCGACGCGAACACGTAACAAAATTTAGGTGGCAAGCGGACGTTTACCTAGTATAGTGAGCGTAGCATTAGCCACGATGACGCCCGCGAGATTTTGCGCGGTGCAAGAATAAACACCGCTGTCGGCGGTTTTCACGTCGACGATGAATAGCACATCATCGGTCGGCATCATGTGCATTCTTCTCTCTCTCGCCGCTGGAAAATCGTTTCCTCCGTCCTTCTGCCAAGCTATTTGCGGCGATGGCTGCCCTTTCGCGGAACAGACCAGCCGTGCAGTGCTTCCGGCGGTTACGCGAATGTCTTGTGGAATTTTTGAGAACGATGGATAAACTATGAAAAATACGGGTTTTAAGTTGACACGAGTTTTTCGAGATTATGATAACCTTGTATACGATATACCAGAAACACGAGACTCACTTAAAATGCTGAGTTTTGCCTTCCCGGAATACGTTGTCCCGTAAGTGTTTGTAACCATGCACTGGTATTTTCCAGCGTTCGCGTGTGAAACGTTGGTCAAGTGCAAAATGGAGGACGCCTCTGTGACACCGCTGCTTTCCCTGGAGTCCGTGTTTATTTGCAAATTGCCGGTTTCTACCTCGACGTTGTCGTGCTTCCAAGTGAACTGCAGAGGCGCGTTGGCCGTGCTGGTCGCGCGACAAACCAACGTCACGTTGCCCCCTTTGATGCCCATTTGGCTCTTGGGTTCCTCGATTATCCTAGGTTTAGGGTACTCGTCTGTCCCGGTACGAGTTAGCGTTTTATTAATTCGTCGCTATCACAATATTAGCTATAATATTCTATTGCCAAACCGGTGTCTTATTGAGAATGAACATTTCAATGAAATGCAGAAATCGGTTCAACAATCGACGTCTTTACAGTTTCGTTTAGAAGCGAACATACTAACCGCAGGTGAAATTCTTGTGATGAAGTTGCGTCAACGCCATGCCTTGCAACCAATCGGGGTATCCACAGTACACTTCTGTGTCGCTGTACCTGTGATCGCGTAACCACATACTTAACCACTGTAAACCGCAATCGCAGACCAAGGCTCCTGTGCACAACGAGAAAAAGTTAAAAGTTAAAGAAAGAGTTACCGTCACTGCGAATATTCTTTGAAATGAAGTCTTTGAATTAATTTCGATACAGTTCTCGCTATGAAGCCTCTTGGGTGTAAGTCTTAACAGTGAGAAATGTATAATGCCGGGCCGTGAAAGTCTCGAATCCCTAATTTCGATACGTACTCGAGTTCATCCTGAGTTTGCTTAAACTGGTCATCGACAAAAAAGCATTTTCTTGAATGCTTGTTACATTATTCCCAGTTAAGTCTAATTCGGTTACACTGCTCAACCCGGTAAACGCTTTCTTATTCACCGACTTTATTCCATTATGCGCTAATCCGAGTTTCCGCAATTGTCCGAGTGAACCGAAAGCGCTGTTGGTGTCCTCCACCATGTAGGATATTTTGTTGAAGTTGAGTTCCCTTTAGCAGAAATAATTGTTATCGAAAATCGATCGATTCGTACGCGAATAAACGATTCTCTGAAGGTGTTCGCTCACAGTATTTGTAAGTTTGGTGTTGAACTGAAGGCGCCATCTGAGATTTCCGTAATTTGATTGTGATCTATTTTGAGCTTCTCCAGCTTTTTTAGGTACTCGAAGGTATCCTGTTCGATGAAACCTATTTCATTGTGCGATAAATCCCTGTAAATGGGTTTTAAATTGTATTTTATACAGTTCTCCTTACGTTAATAGAAAAGAACAAAAGTGTTACTGACAATTCCACGATTTCCTGACACAAATCCCAAGCTTGCGTTTCGATCGTTCTTATTCGATTATGCGAGAGCGTTAATTTTTGTAAACCATCTAATCCAAACATGCTACCTTTCCTAACGGTAGTCAGAAGATTGAAATCGAGTTGTAGAATCGTTAAGGTTTTCAATGGCCAAAACGCACCAGGTTCCAAATTCTCGATTTTGTTTCTCTTCAAGCGTAATTCTTTCAAACTGGTTAAACCTTTAAAACTGAGTCCCAAGATTGTTTGCAGTTCATTCCGATTTAGTTCTCTGTAAAACCAGCACATTATTTTATTCCTACTTTCATAAACTCAGGTGGACCTTTTGTTTAATCAAAATAATACAGATAATTTCTTACAGTATACGCAATGCTTTCAAATTTGTGAATAAATCTTTGTTTGTGTCAAGCTTTAATTGTGTCAAATGATTTTTGTTCAAACGTAATTCTTCCAAGAAAGTCAAGTTATCCAGGCTTCCATTTTCTATCACTTTTATTTGATTCATATTTAAATTTCTATAAAGAAAGGTTACGTTAAAAAGTGTCTGTACCGAAACTATAGAATAGGTAAAAAAAAGAAGATTATAAAAACTTCATACATATGTGTAAGGGAATTTGGAGCAAGGAAAGATCCATGTTTAGCGATACTTATTTTATTCCCACTAAGGTCCAAGCTCTGTAGATGTGGTAAACTCAGTAACGCTGTTCCATTTATGTCACTAATCGAATTATGAGCTCTGAAAACAAATTGATCTCTCACAGAAAAAGTTAATCTCTCTATCGTTGATCGAAGAAACGGAGTCATTTTCTTACAAAGCTAGATGTGTCAGAGTTTTCACGAAATATAAATCTGGCACTTTCGTCAATTGATTCTTATTTATTTTCAGTCCTTGTAGTTGCATACTGTCGGGCAACACAATTGTAAAATTGTCTCCAAATTTATTTCCACTGAGGTCCCTGTAAAAATAGTTATGAAATAATTGAACACATTTTTAAAAAATTATAATTTGACCACTGGTACTTACAATTCCTTGAGCTTAGATAAATGTAATAATGCATCCACTTCCAAGTTAGTAATATTATTCTCCTTCAGTTCTCTAAAAATTTTAAAAATATAATGTATACAGTCAAACCTCGATAATTTGAATTTTCTTTTCAACTCTTCTACTAAAATTCGAGTTACTCTATTAGTATTTTTTCTTTCAATTTATAATAATAATCTTCTCTTTTTACATTTTTATTTTTGACACACACACACAAAAATTAATGTGTAACTTCCTATACATTTTAGTACACAAAACCACTATCATCTAGAACTTTAGCAGGTACAAGTTGGCTAGATACACTAAAGGCAATGTTCTCTTCATTTAGATCTTGCTCTCCTTGACTCTAAGCTGTATAAAGTAACAATAGTCTGTCCCTGTGCATATTCCCTTATATGGTCAAGAACTCCTGCTAATGTATATGTAAGTACAAGACTGCCATTATCCTTTAACCATGTAAGGAATGAAAGTAAAGCTCCCTACACACATCTGGGATTGAATGCTCTTCTATTTACAATGAACGAAAAGAAAATTAAAGAATGCAGCGTTCACAAATAAAACATAAGATAGAAAGATACAAAGGCTATAGCCCGTTTTAGGCGTCAAATTTGCCCCTGGCCCTATTTTAATCTAGTTTGAACCTTTCGATAGTCTACCCAAAAAAGAAACCTTTCTGCCAAGTTTCAAACCAATACCTCATCTGTAAGGGTAGTGATAGAGGAAAATCGAAAATCCAGTTTTTCAGCATTTTTCCGCGAAAAACGGAGTTATAATTATCGTAAAATTATATTATGTAATATTAAACATTCCTACCTTCAGAGGAACATCGTCCAGACTTTAAACATTGCGTAGTACAAAAAAACGAAAATTTTATAGAGGGTATCTACGAATATTTCGAAGGTACTTTCGAAGGAGCCGGTTGGCGCATTTGCTATGGTCTCCGAGTGTAGACCGTTGAAAATTTTTGGACCCAGTTCGAATCCCGCCCAAGTCAATTTCTTTTTTCTTTTTTCGTTAATCAGATGTTTTTTCGATTCCCAACCGTGCGACTATTGTTACACCATTGTAAAAACATTTTTCAAATATGTTTTTGGAAAAATATTTTTCGTGTTTTTCGCTTTTTACAACGAGAGTTTGCAACGGAAAAATCTGAAAACACTTCCTAATATGTGGTTTGGTATCCGAAATGTGTTCAATTTTTGTCAGAATTTTAAATTGACATTAAATGGGAAAAATGGGCCAAAAATTGAATTTTCGATTTTCTCTATCACTACCCTTACAGATGAGGTGTTGGTTTGAAACTCGGCAGAAAGGTATCTTTTTTGGTAGGCTATCGAATGATTCAAACTCGATTAAAATAGGGCCGGGGGTGAATTTGACCCCCAAAACCGGCTATAGCCTTTGTATGGCTATATATAAATTAAACATTTTAAATACATTCGTAAAACGCGAAATTCTTAGAAAATCATGTTTGAAAACATTGTCGAAAATATTCAAATTCATAACGAACGACAGTCGAGAAACTTGCAGATTAGTAGCTGGAAAAAAATACGATCAGTTTCTGTACGATAGGACGAATAATGTTATCACTCATGTATTAACATAATATTTCTGTTACAAATTCCTGTATACTATCTTATCTACGTTAGATCGTGTTACAGCGAATATGCGTAGCATTTAACTTTAAACCTCAACGGTTTGTCGCACGTAACGCGATCGGGGGAGGGGGAGGGGGGAGGAAAAAAAACGGATACAAACGATCGTAAAATTTTAACCAGCCGTGGGAACGTATTTCGATATGTTTGATTGTCCGTGAAGGACGGGGCCTGGTACCCTTCGCGGTTCTCGATGAAATAATGAGCGACTACTTATTTACTCACAAGATCTCTGTCCATGGTGGTAGACCGCTGGGTGCTCCGATAAGTTGTAAGCTACCGCAGTCGACCACATTCCCGAGACAGCCACACTCCACAGGACACTGATTATCCTTGCCACCGTATAATATCGAGTCAGCACACGTAACATTCGTGGGGATCACGCACAATATCAACAGCAAAACGGTGGTCCATTCGCGCATCCACACGAGACGACGTATGAAGAAAACTTGTTCCGAGCGCGACATCGTACGCGCCCTCGTATCGTTCCGTTTTTAATACTTATTTCGCGTATCGGCGACGATTTTCGCCATAGCGGTACCGTAAAACAAGCACAGTTTCCTTCGCGGAACCATCACCGTACGAACGAAAATGCCCACGCTTTATTATCGATTCAAAACAAACTCGTTCGACTCTCAAAAACTCTCCGGCCCACACACCATGATGACGCCTACAGACCGATTCGAGACTGCTCGACTGATGATTGCGCGAGACCATTCTTTCTCTCCCTATTCCCTATTCACACGCAACATTCCGACCGCTGTGTTACTAGACAGCAACGACAGCTAGTGACATTTCTTACGTCACACTAACGACACGCTATCCAAACTCGCGACTTCAACGCGTTGAAACACTTTGCGATCTACGCACGTATACAGTCCAGTCGAATCGAAAGATTATCTCGTGATCCTAAAAGTCGTAAATAAGCTGGAGCTGTAGAATCGATCAACTGAGATCAGTGTGATCAACTGTCCGCCATCTTCGTACGGGTGCAGCCACAGACGAGGTACAAGAGTACACAGAGACCTGCTCATACACCTCGACTGTGACACAACGCACACTCAACAAGAAACGTTACCGACAGTCGATGACTGTGGCGTCGCGTATGATAACACAGACTTAAAGTCTGTGATGGTAATCACAATATACTCTGAAGTTTGTACAATGTGTGACTAGAGGTCGAGCGAGTGAAATGTCAGATGTAAAACTATCCTTTGATTGGACCCATAAAAGATCCTGGCTTTGCTATTGACAGGGAGGATATGAGAGTGCTCACGCTCGGGGTTTCGGCGTTCTCACTTTTGTGACATCACCTTTTTAGCATGGAACAGAACCTGACCAGCTTTTAGCATGGAACAGAACCTGACCAGCTTTTAGCATGGAACAGAACCGGGACAACTTTTAGCATGGAGCAGAACCATAATCTTGGTGCGTTGCTCAGGTTCTGTTCCATGCTAAAAATGAGTAGGGGGCAGCACTATATCGGGAACGCCAAAACCCCGAGCATGAGCACTCTTATGTTATTGACCATTGCGTACAGGTTGACATTTTCAACCCGTCTCGTTTTAACATTTAACTTGCCCGGCCATAAACTTGATGTCGCGACTTCAATCTGTACCGAGAATGAAGTAATGACCGATTAAATATGTTTACCGTTTTCGATAGGGTGACAGTGCTATCGCAAACTTGGGATCCACTCCCTCGAGATGTGTCATCGAATCTTTGTAGATTCGCAATTGGCACCACTGGTGCTTCTTTCCAGATGGTTTCTCTCCAGTGTCTGATTTGTAATAGTTAGAGTTGGAAAAGTGTGTTTTTAAGCCGGTGCGTGTTCCTGAAATGTGTCTTTGAACTTTGGTAAGGCCATGCATGAAGACGAGAAAGATCTCCTGCTCGAACGACGTTTATTTTCACGTCGATAGCGTTGCTCGTTTGTTCGATGTACTCTTGAAAACACACCTCTCGCTTAACGTCGGTATTTCGAAGAGTTCGAAGTAAGAAAGGTTCATCAAATGTTCTACATATATTCTAGTCGAATTGCATTCTAAAAGACACGTACTCTGGGTTGTTTTACGATTATCTTTTTAATCGATGATTGCATCTGCCCACATGCTTCTGCTGTAATGTTATTGGGTGTGCTTGCTTGCCATGATCCTTCTGTTTTCAAGTTGTTAAGTCACTGTACTCTGCTCCGGAATTAACGATGTTCATCGGCGAATTAAAAATATAAATGACTTAAGGACCGATCGTATTAAAGTCGGTACGAACTTGGTGCAGATTGTTGCCCATAGAGTACGTATTGTTCGCAACGATCTAGTTGGAGTTAATTTGTCAAAACGACTCTGATGAGTGACTCAACAAAGAATTGTCGCTCGTAATTACTGAAAATACATACACAATCTTTCGTGCTCTTTTATTGGGCAACGAACGATAGAAACTTCGGAATAATTAATGCTTGTTAACCCCATTCGCTTTATTTATTCAATTGAATAATATTATATTGCGGTTCAGGTTCGTCGCTCGTTAAGGTTAAAAAATGAACTTTTACTTTGTAGACAAGACGCAATTGTAGCTTTACATTAAAAGCTGTAGATCGTGTTGGAATAATAATTACATAATGACAGAATTTAAACTTGTCGTCGTGGGTGCTGGAGGTGTTGGCAAGTCTGCTCTTACGATTCAGTTGATACAAAATCATTTTGTAGACGAATATGATCCCACGATAGAAGACTCTTATAGAAAACAAGTATGTTTCCATACTCGTTTCCTGTATTAATCAAATGCTTATCTGAGCAATTTTTCTAAAACATATTTTAAACATAGGTAGTCATAGATGGGGAGACATGCCTTTTAGATATATTGGATACAGCTGGTCAAGAGGAATATAGTGCGATGAGGGATCAGTACATGAGGACAGGCGAAGGATTTTTGTTAGTGTTTGCTGTGAACTCGGCCAAAAGTTTTGAGGTATGTGTTTTTGCAGTTCAATTTTGATTGATTAAACTCTATTAGGTACCAGATAACAATTAGTCTTACTAACTTCTCTTGAAATTTCTAGTTACCAAAGTTTGGCTGTATTCGTTTAGTAGTAAATTTCGAAGGAACTTTAACAAATGGGCTCCTATGCGTTTAATGTTGCAGGACATAAGCACATATAGGGAACAAATAAAAAGAGTGAAGGATGCGGAAGAGGTACCAATGGTATTGGTAGGAAATAAATGTGATCTTCAACAATCTTGGGCAGTAAATATGTCACAAGCAAGAGAAGTAGCCCGTCAATACGGTGTGCCTTTTGTTGAGACTTCTGCAAAAACTAGAATGGGAGTAGATGATGCGTTTTATACTTTGGTAAGCATACTTAATAAGGGACAAGATTCTTTGAACCTTTGATAGAATCTTTCATTGAATTGTTTTGGTGTGTTGGTAACACATTTTTTGATCAGGTGCAATGATTAAATTATAGGTCAGAGAAATACGCAAAGATAAAGAACACAGAGGCAAAGCAAAAAAGAAAAGTATGAGAGCAGGTAACTCGAGCCATAGGAGACGTCGGTGCTGTCTGTTTTAAATCACTGAATACCATAACTTTTCTCATTCGAAACGTTAACGCGAAATAAATTGTAAAAAGCGTTAGATTATGTTCACTTTACGCACATTTTTGCAGCTTATTCTATAGAATATTGTACTAATTTCCAAGCACAATTTTTTCTATACATTGGAGAAAGAGCGAGAGAGCGCGCGAGAGAGAGAGAAAGAGAACAAAGTATGTAATGTCATTGTATAATATTGCATACATTTTTACTCTTGAAGTTCAATTTCATAAAAACATTGTTTGTTCAACAGTCTGCCATATAACTCTTAATATTCCATTTGCAAAAGAATTTTAACCCTTGATTGCATAGAATAGTTACTGTCAAAAAGTTTTTAAGACTATTCGTCCGTTTTATCGTTTATTACGTTTAATATAACATACACGAAAAGTATTATCCCACAAAATGATTGCATAGTTCAAAGACTGTGGGTAAAAAATAGATACATTCATTGCATGCTTTATTGAAGTAATTGTACATTTATAATTCATTGATTGAACATACTTTTAATGTTTTCTTTCATACCTTATTCTGAATAGTTAAAAAATTCCATTTACACAAAAAGAAGAATAAAAGCCATAAAAACTCAAAAAAAAAAATACAGTATGGATAACTCATTTTGTGCTGTGATTATATAATCTTAAGCATGCCATGCTAGCTAGGAAGTACTATTGTGATTAAGTATGCAATTTTTATATAAACGCCTATTTACCAGTTTAAAGGTGGGTAGGTAAGGTTCGCTCGTGTTTTCATTTTTAGTGCAATTAAAAGCATACTTCGTGTTCTTTGTATGTATCAACGAAACAAGCTCTTGCATATGACGAAGATGACACAGTAATCGACTAGTTTTTTACATTGATATTTTTATATGTTCGCATGAAAGAAATTTACTACGTACGAATTTATTTTTCCGATTGTACTAGTTTAAGCGTTCTTTTCATTCGCTATTGTTACTCCAATATAGAGTTGAAAACTCACTTTGTTATGGAAAATATAATTTAAGAATACTGTCGCGCCAAAAGAGAAGTGAAAGTTTACATTGATATTTGAATCCTTAAATACTTATGATTACCGTACTGTCATTATTGCACAAAGATAGATATCTTGTAACGACATCGTTGTATCCTAATTTGTACTCTATTCTCTGTCAGTTTTCTATTTGCACCGCAATTTCATTTTTCTAAATTACGCAACGTGAAATATGGTTTGTAATTTGAAGACGTTACAAATATCTCTAGTAAACTGAAATTTCGTTCTAATTGTATATTTTCGACATTTGTTCAGACAATAATGTTATTTTATTTGGACGAGACATGACTCTGTCAGAAAATGCAAAGAAGTCGGTGTTTTTTATAAAGTAAATAGTTCCAAATATGCTTTCCGAGACGATCGCCGTCCCGCTGAAACGGTCATGTCTCGGATCTCGTTAAATTTCGAACAATCAAGGGTTAAATACTTTGCCGAATGATCTAAATAGTACAATTCGCGAATATTCTCGTATATGTGAACGCGTACAATTGTAATACTAGCTTTTTTAAATATTGAAAATGTGTATATATAAAATTGCACAGCATAGGTGTTATGTAGTTTAAATTCATAATAAAACTTTGTACAAAAAGTGTTCTTTATATTCATTCTGTTTTGAATGATTGTCTTTATACATATATTCATTATTGTAAGCCATCTATGCTGTTTGGTTTTATAACATTGATGAAGCAATCAACAAATTTTCAATTAATTTTATTCGTATGATGTTATTCGCGTGATAAAAAAGAAAAGACACATTATTCGAATCAAACGGTCCTAAAATATTATAAAAAAATTACATTTCTAAATCAAATTTTATAAATCTATGTGTCATATCTATTTAGGTTCGAATATCAACCTTACTGTTCATCAAAGTTTTACTAGTAAATATATATAAATTACATTGGAAAAATGATGCATATAATACCACACACATACTTTATATCATTTTATTCCGATCTTGTTGTTATCAAATGAAAGAATACAAATATTATACAAATCTATACATCAAGTACAAATTGTAATGCAAAGATTTTTTTCCCGTGAATTACATTTACGAACTTCCATGCTCATGAGATTTGCACAGTACTCATTTCTGGAAACAATACAAGATAAGTCTGTATCATTCTTATTTAAAACAACTTACGTCATAATCATGAAATAATAGAATAATTTATACACTGTTCAACATCGCAATATACAGTTCAGTGTATTAAAATGTTACTACGCGTATGCTTCTTAATTTTTTAACTGAAAAATTAATGTATATTTTTGTTAACAGATTTTCTAAGAGTCTTTGTATTAACTCGGTAGGATTTAACATAATATCCGTCATTTAATGGCATGATAGAACCACTGCAACGATAAAAATGTAAGAAATAGTTTATAACATTATTCATATTAATAAACCAACATTTATACGTATAGAACGTACAATTTTTTACCCAATCGAAATAAACGAGACATTTGTTTGCAGGCAATAAATGTAGCGCAATATTTTTGGTTTAATTTGTATTTATTTTCGAGCACCTAGGTAAATATAAAATCGTTATACGCCTATATGATTCTGTATGTTACTATATCACTGTCATGTTACTGTTTACTATACGTATAAGCTATTTTCTAATTACATACGAAATGGTAAATGTAGGCTTGTGTGTATACAATAATATATATGGCACGTCAGTCTGTACGTTTAATTACTTAAATCACTTAATAATTATTATTAAATACTACTGCGTATCTGTCGTCAAATCTTATAAATTGTTTTGTTACGTTTGGCATTGTTCATGGCATATAGCTTTAGCACTACCGTATCATTTCCATATATTTTTGTTTGTGTTTGCTTAGCATTTCAGTCACAGTCACCAACTGCTTTATTGTTGGCTGAAAGAAATATGCAGATATACGATTGAGTGATCAATTAATTGTTACAGTCATTCTAAACGACGGTTTCGTGGATTTGGATGGTGAAACGCCTAACACCTACCTGCGTCTTTGATAGAACTTGCAATTCTTTCAAGTGTGAAACACAAATATGATGCAGCGTGGCCAGATCTCTTGCTGTGTCTGATATGCAACTCTTGTTTCTTGGATCTGCACCTTCTGACTCCGGTTTCTCGGTTACGTTCTTCGCAGTACAAAACAGGTTCAAGTAATTCTCAAATAATTATCTGGCTGGTAATCGTCAAAATTGACAAATCTATACTTACCGATAACTGATCAAGAAAGACAACCATTCGTTCCTTGTTCTTTAGAATGAATGGATTTACCACTTCCATGTATGGCTCTTTACCGCCAAATTCTACCAAATTTGCCAAATTTTGTAAACATTTCGCGACCATAACTAACGATCTATAAAATTATGAACGGCAAGATAAAGAATAATTACTATAGCATCGAAGTATCTTACGTTAAATATAGACCTACCCTACCTTGCAGCGGCTGGAGGTGGTGGTTCGGCTATTAAATTAAATGACCTAGGATTTAATATGGCAGGGCAGAGTAGACGTAAAAATATAAATCCACTGACTACTCGCGTTCTGACTAGTCTTTCGTGGGGCCATTTGGCAACGACTGCTCTTTGCAAGCATCCACAAATATATCGGAGAGTCCTTGGACAAGCATCGGGACTCGTAAAAATGCTTAATGTTACTTCATCCAGAACCTGAAATACCATCGATTTAAAGCGATCGCTGTTCAAACGAATTTCTTTTGAATTCCTATCCTATCATATCTATACCTGCAGCAAAAATTCAGCGTTGCTGCATGCGTCTTCCGGGGAGTCCATTTTGGTTGGATTCAATTCACAGCTTTGTTTACTTTCAATCAATTTCACTATCGTGTCACGTAGAGCGGCCTTTAGAAATGAGGTACAAACTGATTTCATGTATAAATCCATTAAAGTAGTTGTAAGACTGGCAGCTCTAAACAGTGTCGGTGTTTCATCTTCTTTGTCTACCTAAACGAAACAGCGAAACAATTGCAATGGAAGCAAATGCGTGACCAAATGGCTTCTGAACAGACACGCGTAAACAACATAAGTGCACTTACTTCCGTCTGGTTTAGAGATCTTAACAGATCAGCTTCTTTTCTTTCGTGCCTAAACACACACACACACATATATATATACATACATTTATTAGTACACAATATACCTGTTAATTGGCTATAAAGTTCCGCGTGTACCTAAATATTCTAAGTAGACTATTTGCCAGTGGTACTCTATCCAAATGACACACATCCGCTAATGCTCTGACAACATGTAATTCTGGATCTAGTAGTAACTGCTGCAATGGACTATATTCGTCTGGAGGCATCGCCAAATCGTGTCGGTATCTGTAATTTGATAACTACTTCGTGTAGGAAGCAATGATTTTTTTAAAAAACGGTCCCGTTTGTAACTTGAAATGTGTACCTTATACGCAAACGTAGTACACCCCATTCTCCTATGGGAGTAACTCCTGACAGTGGGTACCACTCGTCCATCTCTTCGCCGTTTGTTAAACTTGCCAGTTCGACGGTCAATTCTGCCACCTCTGTGTCTTTGCTGCGTTTACCTTTGTTGTACAACGTTAAGGAGAACGACATAACATCGGGCGGTACGTCCCTATCGTGCAATTAATTATTCGTTAAAGCATCTGTTTTAATCATTAACGAGGAATGACAGTACGATCGTTGCATGATAATCAATGGTATACGTACTCCAAAATAAATTCTTCGTCCCAGAGCGGATGTAAACCAGTCTTAACCTTGGTGCGAGCTACTTTTACATTATTTAGAGCCACTATGATGAAGGGGTTTGGTACTAGTTTATATGGAAGTCTATGTGCGTCTAAAATATGGAGATGTAACGAACGCAGTTCACGAAGACGGGCAACCTTTGGAGCACGTGTCAGTTGCGATACACATAATGGCTTTAAGGCATTAATCCAATCTAAAGCATTCTCTGAGTTTGGAGCTGCCAAGTATGTTATCGTGGCCAAACATGGTAAAGCACGTTCAACTAATTGAAAGCAATGAGGTCGATCGAATACACTTTCATGGACCTAAAACATCTATGCTTCAGTGACGAATCTTATGATAATTCGCCATGCACGCGATAAACGTTAGACGACATTGGTGCGATTAATGTTGATGGTAATGAAAAACGTGTTAAACGATATACAATGTGTACTGTATCCGGCTAAAGAGTTTCATGTACCTGGTATAAATAAGCACAGCTTAAGTCTATGAGACCTTTAGGTTTGGTTCTTTTTGGATTGTCATACAAATACAAGTGTGTATCTGTAGCATCTACTAAGAGTACAAAATACAGTGCTTTCCATTTCTTATTTTTCTCAGATTTCTTTTCTAGATACCCTTGCATTTTTATCCCTTTGTTTTTCTTTGCTCCAGACTGCTCGCGACATTCCCTCAGAGTCGCGTATATCTTTTCCGCGTGTTGCACTTCTCTATTGACTCTTACACTGCCATCGGGTTCCGTTACCAATGCTTGACCCAACGTATGGCCTTCCACTATTTGCTCCTTTCGATACCTTTAAACATCAACTTAGTGACAACAATATGTACATTCGAAACATGCAAAGTGTCAAGAGAAACATATTCTACCTATTGATTACAGCATCGAGACACTCGAAAGTTCTGCCGCCCATAAGGTATCTCACTCCCTTTTTCTCGATCCTAAATCTTTGAATTTGATTATTTATATGAAAGAAAAGTGAATAATCTCCTGGACTATTGTCCGACGGTCTGACCTGTATACAAAAATTCGTTTCATTTCAATAGCGAATCAAAGTATTTAGTTGATAAAACTGCGATTTATATACAAGGTGTTTCAGCTAAGCGGGATCATCTAAGTACATGTCTGACTTATCTACAGTCGTAAAAAGAAACTTTTCTGGACAAAGTTACAACGTTTTAAGGGAGGCAAATTTTTCCACTATCGTGAAATATGTCCATTTGAATAGTATAACTTTGTTGTTAAAAGTTTCTTCACCGTGTATGCACTGTGAACTCACGAGAAAGCTTCCGGGTCCCGCTTTCACTAACATATCAACAGCTTCGCTTTTGGTGACATTAGGATGAAACCAAGAGAATACGGTATTAGGATCGATCGAATCGTCCAAATCTTCCACCAATTCACGAAAAATCAAGCCCTGTTCTCCGGTTCTGTGGGCAGTAACCCATAGCCAGCCATCTCCCATATCATTGTGGACGAAAAATATATCACCCTTTTGAAAGCTTAATTCGTCTGTGTCAGGCATTTTTGTGTATGGCAGTATCGCGACAATTCGTTTCTTATCGTTCACTGGTTCAGGAGGTGGGGTAGGATGTATAAGTCTTTCTCTCTTCAAAAGATCAGAGCAATGAGTATAATATGCGACAAGGTCTGACAAACTATTGAATTGTCTACCACCTATAAAGACAGATTTGTTTTATTAC
Organism: Halictus ligatus; assembly: GCA_028454255.1. Lineage (NCBI taxonomy): Eukaryota > Metazoa > Arthropoda > Insecta > Hymenoptera > Halictidae > Halictus > Halictus ligatus. The sequence continues at coordinate 14,987,426 of CM052131.1, forward strand.
TTTTGATTAACAAGCACGTTAAAATATAAGATATTTCTCAGAATCTGAATAATCTCTATCATACCGATATAATAATCTCCGCATACAGCAGTTATTCTAAAATGATTAATACCAGTCCTCCCTAAATAAGACAACACGTAGCTCCCAGGTTTTCTATCGCTTTCGCGCACTAGATAACTACCCATTTTATTCGCGTCCCATAATCTTTCCTCTGCTGTAAATCTATCTAGTCTACCGTGATACCACCTGCAAAATACCCATTCTACATGTATCAAAATGTAAGAGTGTATTTATGAATCTTGTTGGAACTAATGTTTGCATTTATAATTAAATGGTCTTATTCTTTTTTTGTCTCACTGATTTTCCGGAGGAGCTGTTAATATTATTGCATTGGCGCTATCAGGTTCTTCGGTGTCCTGTATATCATCTGGAATATTTTCAAGAAATGGATCAAATTCGTTTTCTGCGTTCATAGACTCATTCTGTCCCCCATCTTCACTACCAGTGCTAGGCGATCCTCCTTTACTGTTGTGATCCATCTGTAGACATAACAACATAAACATAAATAATTTGATAATTATATATACATTCGAATTCTATGCCACAAAATTTGTTAAATAAATCTTTACAGTTTGTACACTCAAGGCAGAGGGAAGGATATGATTTTGTTTTCATACAATGTTGTTTTTATCAAGATATTCTAAATAATGAATACATTTGCCAATAAAACACTAATACTACTCGTAAATAATTGTTTAGTATTTGTGCTTGAATTTATTACCAACGAATATACGAATTGTATCAGAAACATCTTTCGAAAAAATATTTAAAAAAAATTTAAACTGTGTGGAAATCCCAAGCTTCGGTTATTATCCGTACGTTCCATAATATAGACGTGTAATTCCGTTCAATTTATTCGGCGCTCGAAATTTCTTTCGACGACACAGTAGTCATGGATGAATAATCTAGGATGAATAATACCCTCGAACGTACCTTAGCACTGTTCGACACGCTCGGGCCTCCACGCACAAATTCTGCCATTTTTGGTTCACACGCACCTCTTTCACGCATACACGTTTATGAAAAATAGGAAAATTGAAACATTAATTGAATGGCATCCGTTTTATTGCAATCTCCCTTGTCCGCGATTATTTACAACGACAGCTTGTTATTGATATAAAATGTATTGACGTTTCTCGGCAGCCATTTTACTACTGCACGCGGTGGTCGTGATCGGTATAGTCGGGAAACGGATTTATTTCGATATCGCGTAGTGTTTTTAATATTATACTAAAAGCTCACGACATGTTTCGAACAGCGTTTGTACACCGGCATCGGTTCAGGGATCGACTGTGCATTGAACGCGGTCACTATTTCCTTCTAAACACTTTTATAAATAATACGCCACCAACAATGCGCGTATAGAGTCAGGCAACCCGTACAATACGATGATTGTACTTAATAGTTGTTATCGAATGTTGCCGATAATACGTCCAAGCGATATCATTGTTTGCATGGGAACACTGTCCGAAATCAATGTAATCGAAAACACAAAAGAAGCGGCATTAAACGTTTAAACTTGCACACTTATCGCAAAATATACCAGAGATGAAACTTCGGTCAAAGTCTTCTACGTTCGTGTTCCACGAATTCGGTGACCTTGGCACACTACATATACTTATTACCATGTTGCCATTACATTCAATTTGTATTTCTATCCCATTTTGCGAAATAAGAGACGAAAGAAGAAGCAAAGTGCGTATATGAAAAATTGAAAACGTTGCAAAGCGCGGCAATATTTGAATATTGAATATTTTATACGATACGATTTAAATTTTGCGCGCTTGTATTCTACAGATACAGTCGCTAGGAATTTATCGCGTATAATTTCGAGGCTATGTTCAGGGTGTACTATCTTGCGTACGCATGCGCATTCAGAGTTCTGCGTCTACTTCGCGCTACGCATGCGTACTGAAAATTGGTTCCTGAAAAAGACCGGAGTTTCGCCTCTAGGGTACATGCAAATGCTGTGCGCTTCTGGGTAAAGGAAATGCTAGTTTCTTTTCGAACTTTTTCGCCTGTTGCATATTCGCCCGTGAACCGGTTGAATTCTGCTGCAACGTACGTCAAATTTGCTGACATTTACATGTGACTCGATTATCCGACGCATTTTCTAGGCTTTTGCGTTCATTGTCTTTGAATCGTAATGGTAAGCTCATAATTTTAACCATTTCTAAGTTACAATTCGAATAAAACGGCGCGCAATCAAAAGTAAGCGGTGATTGCAACATAACCTAATTGTTGACCGATTAAAACCATTCTAAATGTATGTTTTGGGTGGCGCGTAGTCTGCCCTGTTCAATTTGCAGAGTCTGCTGTCAGTATTTCTGTTACTGATATGTACCTGTACTTATGTCAAAGCACTCGCACCGAGTTTCATGGACAATCGTATGAAAAGGGTTGGGTGAGTTTTTCAGAATTTATAAATAGCAAACCGAAGAGAAAGGCATACATGCGAGGCACGTAAACGTTAAGATACGAATAATATTTATTTGTCAGTATACAGGGTACATTCTGGAAGTGTGCTAGGATCGGCGAGAGGAAAAGTCCATACGTGGCTGTTTCTTGCGTTCTAATGGCAATTAGCATTCTCTTTTGGACGTGAGATGTCAGAGCGCTGTACTAGTTTGTGAAAAGTGAGCCTGCGTTTTGATTACGTTGGTTGTAACGATGATGGGTTTCAAGAACAATAAAAAAACTGATACGATTTATCCATGTTTTATAGTTGCAAAAAGTTAGCACAATATGTTTGAGACCAATAAAATCTTAGGAAAAACATTATTGTCTGCGAATACTGGGTCTCTTGCTAAAGGTAGCAAGCTTGTTAATATGTAAAGAAGGTAAACAGAAACTAGTATCTGTGCTGGTTGCATGGTACATTTTATTTGTCAACACGTCCTTTTCTCCAAAGCTATATAATTATCCAATTTGAGCACATTTTCTCTTCGTATTTCCATAATATATTTTTCTTCTATAAACAACAACATTCTTTTAATTAATATAGTTATTGTAGAGTCGTTATATTGAGCAGTGTTTCATGATATACGGTATCTGTTAAATAGGTATATTCAACATATGCGATTCGTTCGTTTACCTCGCGGATATGCTATTATTCCGAAGACAATATACCACGCACTGCGACTAAAACCTATACTTCTCTGTAATAGAAGACATTTATGAGAATCGCATAATATCGGTGGAAAGCTTTGGTTCTCCTCTGTGTAAAAATCTGATTCGTTACGATAGGATCGCGAAGCTTTCCTACCAGCACCATTTCGCACACCGATTCGAATTACAGAGCGAGATATGGTTTGCGGTGTTTTGCGAGGAACATTTAAAAGGAGAAATCATTAGAAACCGCAATCTATTTAGGAACACTTATTGTCGAGTCCTTAAAAGCAAACTATAGCCGGGTGTACAAGTATATAGGTACATGGTATCGCTGCAAATGCGAACGATCTCTGCGCAGTATTCGTTCGTTCGTGCATCGTAAATGAATATCACAAACGAATTAAAATGCACGAGTCGTAGATTTGAAACTAGAAAATGATCGTTTATTTCAGGTAAATGCAATATTCCGCGCGTTCGATAACGATAAGGATTCCGCGATACAAAAACAAAGTATGTACGCATCGTTCGCTGAATCGTATTGCTCGAACTATTGGCGGATTCCTCGCAGTCAACCACGTCGGTTACGTTTACATCGTGGTCTCGTTTCAATTATTGGCATATGAGGTACGTTATTCGCCTACGGGTAATTAAAAAAATACAGAAAATAACGAAAGTAGGGTCTAGTATTCTCCTAAAATATACAGTACGTTACTATATGCCCTACGGATATGAATCTGACTTAGATATGATTCGTTTACATTCATCGTGTTGCCATTTACGATCCTGATATCTCGAACCTGATCCCGATTACGATTACGATTACGATTACGATCTCGATCTCGGTTCGCTTGCTTCATCGTACCGTTGAACAAACATATCTTATTATTCCTTACGTACAAATTAGTATGCTAATTATTTGTCTGCGTGTTCGAGTGTAATCGAATAGTTTGCTCGAGGGGGTAACTCGTGTTTAGCAGGAATTCTATTGTGTTATATATATCATAGAAACTTTACAAAGTAACTCGATGAAGCTCTAGGTGAGAGCCTAGTACTCGCAATTCACAAAGGTAAGATCAAGATCGATACATATATTATAGGTCGTTCAGAGCTTTTTCGGTTTCGATATTTCGGAACAGCGAGACGCAAAAACATAACCAGAAGACATAGCGGAAGCATACTCGATATTTTTTCCGAGTGGTTACACGAGTTATCCACCTCGAGATGGATCGATTCGCGGCACGGCGCGAACCTTACGGGAAACGGTAGAATACTTAATTAATCGTTGACAATAATTATCACGTAACGGCGTAACGATATAGATACATATTAACGGATGTTCATTTGAACTGGATCGCCACTGCCATTGCTGAAATAATTTGAAAACGCGCGAGTAATCGGTTCACGGTTATTTCGTTCTGCTTTTTTCGTTTTCTTTGATTATCCTCGATTCTCCGTAATGTTCGTGGTTTCCCGATAATTTTCCTTGCCTTTTTCCCCATGTTTCCATGTTACCGAACGATTTTCTCTTGTGAATGACACTGGTGGCCCACTTGAGATAGACACCCTGCATGTGGTAAGGCTTTCGACGCTAAACATTATAAAAATCACATCGTAACATCTAGTAACCCCACAAACGAGAAATCAGAGTTTTCAATTGAAGATATCCCGGCCTGCACACTTTACCCCACGTTCGTCGTTTAAAAAAATATTCGGCAACGTTGCGACATTCAGTCCAACCGAAGAACACGGCGCTTTCCGCTCACGAACTACTCCCTTCCGTCTGTCTCTTCTCTCTTCCGCGTTCAGAAACGGATAAAAGGCTCATAAAAAATACCTTCGTAAGCGTTTATCTCTTAAAATTTGCAACAGTTTTCGTGACGGCGCTGGTCCGTGACGAGAGATCGATTATACTCGGTGTATCGTCGTCATCGTTGTCGTCGTCAACGTCGTCGTCGTCGTCGTCGTCGTTGTCGTTGTCGTTGTCGCTGTCGTCGTCGTCGTCGTCGCTGCGACGAACGTCGCCGAGGGAGCTCGCGCGCTTCGTCATCGTCTTCGGATCGCAATAAGAAACTTGCCCTCGGTGAGTTCAATTAAAACTTTCGAGTTTGCGATTCCACCTCTTGATCGTTTGTTCGGGAACGCAGCCGCGCGCCGGAAGACGGTGTTGCGCGGTGTTTTCCTCGCGTTCGAATCTCAAAATTCGATTCGATTCGATTTGACTCGGGTTGTCCCGGACGCGAGATTCCCTCGCTGAACAATCGGGGGTACTCGGTCTTCGAAGAGTGCGCATCGTTTCGTTACGTTGCGGCCAGCTGTTTTATCGCAGGCTCAGATAGAGCACAGCGTAGATCGCGTAGATCCGTGCATCGATGGGCGATCTCGCGAGGATCGCGCGGCTCTTGGAGTTCGTGTTCGGCTTGTCGCGGCTCTTGAACATCGTCTCGTCTTTGATAAACGGGGCACGTGGGTCCGGCGTCGTCGTCGTCGTACTATGGTGCTTGTAGACTATTCTCGCGGTGCTCTTCTGCATCGCCGGCGTGCTCATCTGATGGGAAACCCGGTTGATCGTGGTCGCCGGGAGTAACTTTGACTTTCCCTTGTTCGACTTTTTCCAGTTGGCCGAGGTGGACCGCGTGGGCGGCGTCACTCGCTCGATCTCTGCAAAACAATCGCGCAACGAATCGTTCGGGGCATCGAGAATAGCGCTGAAAAATTCGATGCCAGAAAGTCAATTAATTGTATATTTCACGATTAGTCTTCCAATTTTCTCGAGACTCGAATTTAAGGCGTATTTTTCTGCAAGATTTTCGATATGTGACATAGACAGTCTATATCCTTTTGAAAGATGGGCAAATTTATTCCTGACTAATGCAAAAAACATTGCGATATCTCTCGACAAGCTAGCTAGGCTGTTGAATCGTTCAACTGGTCGAACACGGTCGGCTACGTGTTACGCCCTACGCCCTACGCCTACACTAATCTCCGATTTCGACGACTCACCGGACACTGTAATCGTAGCCTCGGCCCTCCCCATGCTCGAGGACGCAGAACACGTGTACTCTCCTAAATCCGTTTTCTCCAACCGCTTTATCTTCAGCTCGATCGTTGTCTTCCACTCCTCGTCCGGATTTGCCCGTTCGCTGATCTCGTATCTGCCGCTGCGTTGACAGATCGGTTAGCTTTAGCGGACGGAATATCTACTTTGGTCCGTTTAAGATGAAATCGATTCGATCCGATTCGATTAGATTCGATTCGATTCGACTCGGTCCTCGCATCTGATAACGACATACGACAGGGCTCCCACGAAAACAGTCAACGCGGTGGGCCGAGACACCGAAACGATTCGATTCGATTTATTACCGCGCAATTACGCACCCATTCGTGATAAGTTTATCCTCCTTAGTCCACAAGTTAATCGTCTTTGGATAAGCCTCGATCGAGCAGATCAGCGAGACGTTCGTGTCCAGGGGAGAACCCAACAGCTGGTTGGACACTTTTGCGCTGGGCATGACTGAAACGTTACGATTTAAAAATAACGGGATAAACGATCCTGTCTTAAGACTGTGAAGGGAATCTGTTGCATATAGTTTGCGGAAAAGAACGTACACTGCCGCTCAAAAGTGTGCGGACACTTCCTTATTATTCTTATAACTACCTGAAAAAAGTTATGATATCTTTGGTAAATTTGATTATCTTGTATGTATTATTTGCGAACGCATTTCTACACTTAATTCAGTTCTTTTCATGCCCATCGTGCTCTCACAAGTATCTAAACTGAACTGATCTCGCCAGAGCATCACAGTGATCGCGACGCTCTTATCTAAGATTCCTTCGCTTGGAATCATGTTTATAAATGTTTGTTACTTTTGAGAAGGCAACAGATCTCACTCAAATGATGCAGTCATTATAAACTGTTAGAGAAAAGTCTTACAAACATCGAATAGACGTTTATTTATTTAAGAAAATTAAATAGCTAAATTGTTGATTTGGTACTATTAGAATACATTACACACATATACGTAATAGAATTTAGCAATAAATATTGTTTAATAATAAAAATATACACTATATATCACAAATTTCATGAACATGGTAGGTGTCCACATAATTTTGAGCGGCAGCGTACATTCCTAGAGAGATATGTATCTAATAAAAATCTACAAACATGGCAACAACAGATCGTGGAGAAGAAAGATAACATGATTACGCGTTGTTAAAACGATACGGCGCGGCTTCAAATTCTTTGACTTTGACACGGACGAGCTCATGGGTTTGTGGGCGCGCTTTTTCATTGACGCCTCGTGGAAAAATAATAATTGATAAACAGGGAAGGCCGGCCGTGGCCGAGCGGCGCTTAATTGCACGCCGGAACAGCTATTTAAGTTTTGCGGATCCGTTGAAGCAGATATAGAGTAGCGGTATCGGTTGTTCAAAGGTACTCACAATTAACCTTTAGGTAGACCCTCTTGCTGACTCCCGGAGGCACTTCGTTACTGGCTATGCAAAGATAAGCTCCCATTTGCCTCCTGTCTACCCTGGTTAATTCCAGCTTCTCGCCATACTGGCTGTCCACTAGAAAATCGCGCATCGTATGAATATCTTGTTGAAAGCTCTCGTACTCGTATACATATCGCTGGCCGCGCGCCAGCGTGGCAGCGTTTACGCGTACACCGAATTACAGGGAAATAGGTGGTTCGCGTTCGTACAACCTGGCCACCGCGCCGCGATGTCCGCTTCTGGGGCGACCCTAAATCTCCCGCACTCCCGGACCGAAAGATGGCACGTTTCGTAAAAATCGTTCGACCGTTGGAACGCATCGTCGCCAGTTTCCTTCCAAAGTTCTTTACGACTTTGATCGACGGAACCGCAGATAATACAACAACTGAATGTTAAACGAAATCGCATGAAATATTTCGTGCTGTTGCCGGGACAATTTTGCTTAGTTGTACCGCCGGTGGACGCGTTAAGAGGATTTCGCGTCCAACGAACAATTAATGGAACGCAAACTCAACGGAAAACTCCCAACTAGCATTGCGGCGTAGATGTAGAAGAGCGTCGCGACGCGTCCCGTCCCTTTCTGTTCTGTTCTGTTCCGTTCCGTTCTGTCCCAGCCGATGCACGGTATTATCGTTCAAGTGTACACGCGTGGCCGCGACGTTTCCGCGATCGATGGAACGCGATGAATTGCATTAACATCGGCTGATCGGGCGACATAAATCATCGGCTCGTTTTGCGATTCGGATAAAACGCGTCGGCTGCTCGCACGGCCTAATGAGATCCGGCGAAAATGGAAGATTCATTATTCGGCGGCGGACACTTTTGTTACAGCGTCGACCGCGTCGAAAATATTGCGCGACGATTTATCGGTGCCGGCCGGAGGATTCGTTCCATCGACGGATATTGTGACCGATTAACAAATTTGCCGGGCACTCGCGCGAAAAGTGCATCCGCGCGTCCGCGGTCTCGGGCGGAAATGTTCGAACGCCGACGGAGCAAGCGCAAAGCATACGCGGAGACCGCCGAAAGATATTGAAAGTCATCGCGGACAAACTAATCTCTATTCGATGAGACATGTTCCGGCCCCGTAATTGCTTTCGATCGGTATTCGCGAATTTACGACGTCTTCGTGTCCCGCTAAGCGGATCCTGATGGCGAATCGTCTCGCGCAGACACCTTGGATAATTAGTTCTCGAAACTGCTCGAACCTGGCGCGACGTGTCTTCGATTCGAATTTTAATTACCATCCGATCGCGGTAATCCCGTCTGGACGGCTCGCCGATCGCGCGGCGTTTTACCGAAAAATTAAAACGAAATTAGAGAGCTGACTTTCTCCTATTAAATGGTTCCCTCTTATCTTTCTTTTCTTTTTTGTTGAGTCAGTTCGGTTTTCGAATCTATAAATCCCATACGTGTCTACGCGCACCGAACGGTCGCAAGCCTTGGTTAAAAAGGTTAAAAAAAAAGCCTTTTGTCATTTTCCAGAAGGAAGTGGTCTTCTACCACTGCAACGTACAGTGTCGCGAATGGCCATTCTAGGTGGAAAAATATCATAGATCGTTTCATGTTTCTTCAAACTGATTGAAATTTTGCTGTTAGGTCATGAAATGAGATTCAACATATGTAGAACCTTTAAAAATAATATTTATATTGAAAAATATTATATAAATTATAGAAACAAATATAAAAATAAATAAAAAATATAATGTTAAATAAGTATAACATCAATATCTAAATATAACATTATAAAAATAGTTCTTCGCTAATATCGCTGTCGCTATCAACTAAGTTACTTGTGGGATTAGATGGAAGTAGATCTAATAGTAGATCTAACACACTTTTCGCTAGCGAATTTGTATTTTTTTGCGGTATCACTCTATAATAATTTATGATGGGACCAGAAGTAATTAACAGCATTGATGTAAGTCATAGTTTGTAGATACACGCGAATTCTTCCTTGTGTGGTCAATCCTAAACCTTCTTATGTCTTCGTTGCGAGCTTCTTGAACCTCTTCAGACAGCATGCCAATTGGCAATAGACATGATTTACTTATTTCTACACTATGAAATAATAATTTGTGCACTGTAACAGGCATATAAAACCAGGGATATCAATTTAAATATAAATGTTTTTTATATTTAAATATTTAAATATTTTTAATATATTTATTTTTTAAATATTTTTTCAATTTAAATATAACTAGCCGTGTTACCATCATTTGTGAAGCTACTTCTTCCTGTACTCCTAGAATGCCCATTCGGTCCACCGTACTGTGTTACACAGATTTTAAAAAATGTAACTGGCAGGTTAACAGATATTTGCTGCTGATTTTTGTGAGAATACCTTCTATATAGTTTGAACTTAATGCGATAAAATTTTCAAGATGGGATCTTTTGAGACTTTCTAGTTCTGCTCTATTACAGTCAACTATCGGCGTAGGAAACTGATACTTAAAAATCTCTAAAAATGATTATAAAGGAATTTATTAACGAACTTTATGAACATTAATGTAAATATTTACTTATCTTAATATAGAATATCATGCATAGAAGCTTAAAGATTCATATTCATTGCTCTGACATAATTTTCTTTAGAACAAATATAAACGTACGATTTCACCGTATTACGGTTCGGAGTTTTCACGTATTGATTTCGATACTTATATCGCTTATATATATTCCGAAAGAAGAATATATGAATGTTATATCTATTTTCTGGCATGACTTTTTTCCACCTAAAATGGCCATTCGCGTCACTGTTCAACGGCTATACCACTCGGAACGGCTGTTCGAGGAGAAGCGGCGACGCGACGCCGAGAATTAATAAAAAGAAAAGAATCGAACGTTGTTTGTCATCGGCAAGGACCGACGCGACGAAACGCGAGAGTTCTCGAGCCGAGATAAAAGTGTAATATCTTACCCTGTATCAGCGAATCGTGAGGACCCCTCATAAGTATGGAACCACTTTTCTCGCGGCGCCATTGCACACGAGGTGGCGGCCTTCCAGAAGCATTGCACGAGAGGGTCGCGTTCTCGCTTTCCTGAACGGACACCTCGCTCTCCGACGTCCCAGAGCTCAGTATATCCGGCGGAACTGAAACCACCAAATCAATTCGGCCCGTTTCAGCGGTTAGTCCCGGTATTTTATACTTTATACAATCAAGCATCGAAGCGAGGAGATTTGGAACAGTTCGACAAAAATTAAATTTCAAATCCTTGGAATTCTCTTATTTATAGCGGGACAGCTATTTCAAAATTAGCAAAGAGAGCATTCAACTGCGGGCAATCGTCTCGACTACGAAACGCTGTCTAATCGCCGTTAGCCTGTTTCTCGGCAACCGACGCGACACGACGTTTGCGCATCCGATGTTCGCCGTTCGAAGCATCGCGCGTCACGTCGGACGAAAGTCGAGTGCAAATTGGAGAAGCGCGGGACGCATTCCGCGTCCAAAAACCGTCGGAACTTTCGGATTCAATTTGAAGTTGAAGTTTCAAGGCGTTCTTGTCGAATGCGCTGTCGTTAAACACTATCATCTACAAGGTCGCGACGGAATTTATCGCGAGCGTTACGCTCGCCTTCGAATTTTTCGGACCGCGGGCCGTAAAGATCGCTGACGGGCCACGAGGATATAATACGGTAGATAGGATTCAACGGTCGGCGCGGCGTTGAAGCTATGGAAATTGGGCTGAGTTCGGACGAGGAGTCGAAATCAGGTTAAAACGTTTCGCTCTCCTGGAAAATTAAACAACGTTTACCAAGCCCGTGTTATCGGGGGGAAAGGAACACATTTTTGGGATGAAATCTCGCTTCTTTTGAACGAGCGTCGACGCTCTGAGGCCATTTCAATTACACGGGTTCAAACTTGGACAAATATTCCGTACAGTGGAGCCGGCGAGGTAGGCGAGGGAGGCTTCGGTATCGGGATCGAAGTCGGGGTCGTGGTCGTGGTCGTGGTCGTGCTCGTGGTCGGGGTCGGGGTCGGCGCAGAAAGGAAGAAACGAGACCTTTCCCGCGTAACCCCACAAAGGAATTTCATTCCATTCGGTCCGATCGGTCTTTCGAGTCGGATGCAGGCAGGCAATGGTAGGCGGCAGGCTGTGTAGACTACCCTGCAGCCTGTAAGCTGTAGGGTAGGCTGCAGACTGTAAACTATAGGCGCGCAATGCTCTCAATGAATTCCTTTCCGCCCTTGGTGTCCGCGCCCCGCCGCGCGCTGTACAATGAATCGCGTGCACGCGGTTGCACGCGGCTGCACGCGCTGGCATCAGTGTCGGCCACGGAACCCAGAGTACATGCAGGTACAGAGAGCAGAGGGTCGCGGGAGCGTGCGCGCATAATGCGCCGAGGATTCGGGATCGAGGATCGAGGCGAGAGGGACACACAACGCGGCGGAACGAATAAAAGACGACCCGCTCCGGCAATGTAACGTTATACACACACGCCGTACGCGAGTCGAGCCATTCGAGACTCGAGACTGAAATTTTCTCGAAAACTGTTAATTATATCGAAATGTACGAGTCGCCGGTGAAACGCGAAGCCTTTCATGTAGAGCAATTAAATTTTTCTATTCTCATGTTAAGGAACAAGCACGTATGACCTTTAACGCTAAACCTACCAAGCACAAAACATATAAAAATGAAATCTCTTATAGAAGGAAGAAGATTGAATTTACTTAAACTTTGTACTGTTTTCATTATAATATGTGCTTAACCAGTTAAGCGCGTTCGACATGTATACACGCCAATCCGAAACTCTATTGCGGTGCGGTTAACGTTAATGAACTGTTAATTTCTTATTGAATAAAAATGTAATTCTTTCTCATTTAGCTTTACAAGGGCTTTGGCTTTTATAACAGCCGCATTTGGCCTGCGTTCGACATGTATATTCGTCATTGCTTGATTTTAATTCCGCACCGTCAGGAATTTTTAAAATTAAATTCCACAGTTAACTGGTTAAATGAAGAAGTCAATTCCGTAATTCTCTACGGAAACGTTTTTATGGTTTCAATAATTGTGGTAGGTTTAGTGTTAAACATTCCGTGGCTAGGGTCGCTCGCAGAAATGCTAGTTACATCTAACAACAGCGTCTCGTACGAAAGTAATCGAGTTTCGTTCGAAAGATTTCTCGGCAACAACAAACAGGTTCGAAAATATTTCAGCTCGCAGCGTTAGGCGAGCTACCCTGTATACGAGCTACGCGTCAACATACTGTATATGTATGTAGCCTATAAGCTGGTTCCATTGGCCAGTTCTGGTCGGCGCGGTGTTCCCATTGAAAGGTATCCCGGCTGCGAGGCACGCGTATTTTCCAACCCCCTTCTGGTGGCGAGGCTAATTCCGCGAGGAAGCGGTGCGCACGCCACGTATCGCGTGCTTCGTGCCTTGTATCGCGTACCGTATATGCACCGCGTGCCTTGTGCCAGGTGCGTGCGCGACGTCTCTGAGAGCGACCGCAAACGCACGCGGCCCCGTGCCTATCCGACCGCCACGGAATGCGGGATAACGCGCAATTAGGCATACCTAGGACATCGACGCATCCCAGCTGGCTCAACATGGGCTTCGTATTCAGTTGACACATGTAGCAGCCTCGGTCAGCTTCCCGGAGCTGGCGAATCTGCAGCCGCGAAGTGGCCTCCTCCTCGTCCCTCGATTGGCTCTGATTCTTCGTCTTCGCGCTCTCCAGCGTCACTTGGAACCGGGGCGAGTGGGTCACCTTTTGCTGCCCCATCGACAATATCGTCTGATCCTCCATCCGCAGCCATCCCACCTGAGACACCGAACAAAAAACCACCCAATGTTTACCAGTCGATCGGACAATCTCTTAACCGCGCCTCGGGGACGGCCTTCCCAGCTATTACAGTGAATTCTCATTACAAGTCAGTTCCGCCGTTCTGGTGACTGACTCTTACAAGGAGAGGCCACGACCTTCGGGTCACCGATTCGGTTGAAACCTGTTCACGAATGTATACAATTATAGGGGCAGATACCCAATAGTTTTCGAGATATTGACAATTAAAGTTTCATTATTACCAATGAATGCTATATTTTTTCTAGCCTACAACAAGAGTTGGTGTGGCGCGACGGTAGCGTGCCAAGACTGGGGCCCCCGTATGGCACCGCTCGCTCGGGGCCAGCCGGCGCAGACAAGCACTCTTAGAGAGAGTGCGGCGCCGGCTGGCTCTGCGGGCCATACGGGGT